>VYZT01016458.1:0-86222 GCA_013400735.1 Pomatostomus ruficeps
GTTCCAATGCCCTCGGGAGCAGCTCCTGCTCTGGCCCTGCTTGGTTATTTGAGGTTCCCTCCTGTGCTCCGTGATTTTTCCAGCATTCCCCACGGGGCAGTGTCCCAAATCCAGCTCAGTCCTGCGCTCTGGGGTTCTCCAGGGTGTGAACAGCCCGGGAGCTGCTCTGGAGCTTCCTGGGATCGTCCAGGCAGGAGAGAGTCAGGGAGTTCTGCTCCCGGAATCCCCCTGGGAGTGTCCCGGGCCGGGCTGGGAGCAGCCTGGGACAGTGGGACAGTCCCTGGACCTGGACCTGGGTCAGCTTCCACCCCGGAGCGTTCCATGATTTGATACCGAGGGATTGATTCCAGCTCCTCACCCTCCGGCAGATGGAAAATCCCTGCCAAGCTTTAATAAACGGAACATTTCTGTCGCTCGCTGCAGCTTTTTCGGTGCTTTTTACATTGATTGAAACCGTTCCTGTGCCGGGAGCTGGCGGGATGAGCTCCGTGTTCCTGCCATCCCACCTGGAACCTGCCAGAGCTGCTCCTCCTGAGCTCCGAGCCTGAAATCCTGCCAAACCCCTGAGACACCTGATGGGGCTCCAGAGCAAAATCCCAAAATTCCTCAGGCGCGTGGGAGGAACCTGTAGGGCCGCTCCTGTTATCCTGGTCCCTAATCCTGATCAGTCCCCGTTATCCTGGTCCCTAACCCCAGCCTGTCCCCCATTATCCCAGTCCCTAATCCCGGGCTGTCCCCGTTATCCAGGTCCCTAACCCCAGTCTGTGCCCTGTTATCCCAGTCCCTAACCCAGGTCTGTCCCTAACCCAGGTCTGTCCCTGTTATCCTGGTCCCTAACCCCAGCCTGTCCCCCATTATCCCAGTCCCTAATCCCGGGCTGTCCCCTGTTACCCCAGTCTGTCCCCACTCTCCTGGGCTGTCCTTGACCCCGGTCTGTCCCTAATCCCGGTCTGTCCCCCGTTATCCTGGTCCCTAACCCAGGTCTGTCCCCATTATCCCAGTCTGTCCCCCCTCTCCTGGGCTGTCCCCACTCTCCTGGGCTGTCCCTAACCCCAGTCTGTCCCCGCTCTCCCGATCTGTCCCTAACCCTGGTCTGTCCCTATGCCCGGGCTGTCCCTGCGCTCCTGGTCTGTCCCCTCTCTCCCGGTCTGTCCCTAACCCCGATCTGTCCCTAACTCCAGTCTGTCCCCTCTCTCCCGGTCTGTCCCTGTTATCCCAGTCTGTCCCCTCTCTCCCGGTCTGTCCCTGTTATCCCAGTCTGTCCCCACTCTCCCGGNATCTTCACAATTATTAATAATTTGAACCTCTGTACTGCTTTGAGTACATCTCTGTTCTAGAAAGAGGATCTCACTGAAGCAGACAGAGTGCACCTGTGTGTATCAAGAGATGGTCCATGCAATAGAGAGCTCACAACATAAATTACATTGGAGGCTGGGAGAAAACAGGTGGCAGATCCTCCGCTCAAGGCTCCCCTCCCTATATTAAGCTCTACCCTGCTTATGAAACCCAGAAAAATCTTTGGCAACCATATGCTGTTGGTAGGAAAGCTCAATTGTTCGTAATGCTTACAGGATGTTATCTGCCCCTGTTGCTTAGCTGGTGAGAGTGTATCCACCCATCTCCAGCTATCTAAGAGTTAGCCATCTCCTCTAAACTAGTTTTCCATGATCCCAGTATAACCGTGAGAAAGAGATAGGAACGTATTGACTCTGCATTCCTTGGTTACTCTCTTCAAAGTGTAGTGAGTGCTTCCTTTGGGAGTGCCCACCAGCTAACAGAAGGTGCTTAGGTAGGTCTCTTGGACTAGAACTTGACATCCTCCATGTGATCAGAGTAATTGAGATTATAAAGAAGCTTGTAGAATAAGTAACAGAGGAAAATGCTGAGCTGCTGCAAATAATTGCCGAGAAGTTTCAGGAACTCTGGCTGTGTCATTTTAGGATGGCATTAGATCAACCACATGCTATGGAAAAAGGGGTGTTTCTTCCCTTTTCTTTATGGAGGTTGCCCATCTCACCCAGCAGCAGATGTAACTTGAGTTTTTGGACCTCTTCCTCAGGACAAAACCTGAAGGTTAAAACTGCCAAAAGCCCCACTGATGAGTGGTGAGTGCTAGCAGCAACAGAGAACATTAAAAGCCTCAAAGAAAAAAGATGAGAAAATACGCAGAAAGGGGCAAGAGCAAATATTAAAATAACCTCAACACTTTAATCCTCATCCCATTTTAACCTAGGACTGCACTCTTAGCATAAAAATACCAATACCATTTATTTTGCTAAGGCTTTGCTAAGCAGACTGACCCCTAGCCTAATGCAGTTATCAAGTATATCTCTGTCCTACACAGAGGTGAACAGATGGCTTTTTTGTGTGTAACCGAGTAAGAAAACCCACCTCTGCAAACAGGGGATGTCACGTGAGTTAGTGGAACATACTTCTACTTCTGTAATAAGTTAATTGTGCAGCAAAACAGAGCTTAGTGTCAGGTTAGTTTCCATTTAGACTCTGAATAAGCTTTAGAGAGAAACAGGGACTTCAAGCACTCATCTGTCTAATTTTAGGCATTTGCATTATGATGAGATGGCTAAAACCCTGAATGGCTCTATACCTCTGTGTTGATTGAAATGAAGAGGTAATGATTAACACAGAGGTGAAAGTCTGCATTGGCAGTATCCATATTTCCTAAAGAAATCTGACTATTTTTACTGGAAGGCTTTTAGTATTTAAAAAAAAAAAAAAAAAGGCATCCCTTAGAAAAACCAACTGATGGCATAATAGAAAACAAAGAACCCAGTTCATGAAAACTGTCCTGGAAGAGTTTGTAAATTGGCCAGGTTGTTAAGGTGAAATTCCCAGGCTCATTTGTCATGCACCAGAAATTACAATAGAAAAAATCTCAAGTTTGAGTGCTCTTTGCTCCTGGCATTTTACTAAACAAGGACATGCAACTGCCAAATGAAGACTGACATACAAGCTGTATTTGAACTACATTCATAGGGATTAACATTTTATTGAGTTAATCAAAATCTATATCAATTTAGGTTGCTTTTTCGTCAGATGTGGAAAGGATGGTGAGCAGAGTCAAGGCAATAGAGGCTGTGAATAATGATAAATATAAATGACATATCTTTGTTATTGTAAATAGGATTATTTCTGCCAAAATCAGTGCTCTGTTGTAACTTGAATATTCAGACAGGCCTATTATTATACTGTACAAATTATGTGGTTTAAAACTTTTCATCGGTTTGATGCCTCTCTTAATGAGCAGGAAAATTCAGTGAGAGAAAGGCATGAACCACAAGCAGAACAATTTTATCTCTGATTCAAGATAGCGATGTATCACCAGTGTTCTCAAATCAGCTTATTAATCTTCAGTGTGCAAAGATATTTTAAAAAAATGTTGAAGAGAAGAAAATGAGATCAAAATTGAATAGTTGGTGAGATGCTGAAACGTAACATTTGCAAAATACTGCTTATAAAATTTCACATGCAGAAAGAATTTTGAGAAAAGAGAGCTTTTTCCAGTGCTACTTCCTCAGACAAAGCAGAATTACCTGTTTTTGAAGCAAAAGTTTCAGTCTCAGCTGCAGTGCTGAGGTTCTGTTCTCCCCTCCACGGGGGCTTCAGGAGCTCATGGGGCTCATTACACAGCAGGAAGTCAGGAGCATCTTCTGTCCTGCTATGAGTCAAGTGGGCTGACCACAGGGGGGCTGGTGTGCAGACATCTGGAAAGAGACACTCAAACCTGACATCATTGCTACCTACAGGCAGTGGGTATAAACTTACACGAGTCTTCTCGTTGGTGGGAGCCTCAAGAGGTGTCCATGGACCTCAGAGCCAGGGAAGGAGACCCGGGCATGACTTGTCCTGGACTGCCCTGCTCAGTGTGGAGCTGGCTCTCATGGACATGGGCCTCTTTCTCCCTGTTCTCTGTCCTGCCCTCACCATGGGCTGGGAGCGGTCTGTGGGCAGCATCCCTGTAGGAACACCTCATAGATCCATCCCAGCTGGAGTCATATCCCTTCTCTGCAGATCAAGGATGCTTTTCCTCATCTTCTCCTGCTGTTCAGGAAGGGTAATGATGTCAAGTAACTAATAAAACTTCATATCCAACATATTTTGGCTTCTTTCTGCTTTCATAAAAAGCCAAGTGCGTCTGACCATTTTTTTTGTTTATAGCCAGGGCATAGAAACAAAATCAGGGACATGTGTTGTGTTTGTTCCACCAGCTGTGCAGCTCACATTGCAGAATAAACCAGCAAGCACTGGCACACAGAGCTACATATGGCAAAGCTACACAGCTAAGTCTATATAATATAATGATGCCTTGTCCTATAGCTCCCACTGGAAGCTTTGGATATGTCTTTCTGGGCACCCCAGAGTGCTTGACCTCATGTGCTTCTCCTTTGTGCCTTTTTCTTCTTCTTACTGCTGATTATAAATTGCTGTCTGACATAGAGAAGTAGCTGGGCCAAAGTATACTCAGGCAGGAAGAAAAGAAGCAAAATGTGTGTTATATTTATGTACACTTTATAGCTGCTACAGAAGCACAAGCTTTGATGTGCGGTATTTTCAGGAGTTCAAATCCTAGTAATAATTGTGACATGAGTGGTATTTACCATGTATATGTTTTCCTTAAGGAGGATAATGTGAAGTCATCACTGCCATCCAGACTGGCATTTTTGGAAAAGGGCACCCTCCCTTGTGCCTTGTGTACCCCTTCCCTTGTACTGGTGACAGCAGCAGAGCTATGTACCAAAGATTAGCTGCTGAGTCACTGGAACCAAAGCATCCAAACAGCGACTTACTTGAAAACCATTTGCTAGGAATGGTGATTCACTGATTTGAGGTCTCTTTCATATGAATTTGAGAGCAATTTGATTACCCTTCTTTTCTGAAAGATTTTTTTCATTTCACACTTTTCCAGAAACAGGAGCAGCAGAGCACCCATACAATGCTGGATGCTCATCTTGGCAATTTCCAGAGTGTTGTGAGCAGAGTATGCCAGGAATCTTGTTTCTAAACAACCACTCAAGGTCTTCTGCCTCTGTTAAATCTTCCAGGCCCCTTATTCTGACAACTAGAAAACTTTTCCTAACTATAAATACATGAAATGTCCCTGTGCAAACTTGGGCTTTTTGACATATCTGAGGAAGCTGCCCTAACACTTCCTTGAACTGAATCTGCTTTTCCCTGCTCTTGTTGCACAGACCTTCAGTCACCAAGACAGTCATCCTGTCTGCTGTTAAAGGTTGAAATTCATCCCCTACTTGTTATTTTGGCAGCATCCTCATTAGGCCGAGTCCTTTCTGACATGGCTTTCAGCTCGGAGAGGATCAGCTTTATCTGAGCTGAGACCTGCCTGGAGAAACTCCGTGTGAGCTCTCAGAGTATTTACACAGAGTGGATAAGCGTGGCTGATGGGTGTTGCGGTGTGCTACGGCCAGTTTCGGTTTATCTCATGGCCAGGCTCTGCTATCTCCTCCCTCTCCCCCTTGGTATCTGGTTTCTCCCCCGGAGGGCTCTGTATTTCACAATCCTATACAAAGCCCGCCAAATTCAAACCCAGCACTCCTACCTCATAGGATGTTGTACCCTCCCCTGCCCCCTCACGTTGGTATATATGTAACTGTAACACGCTGTGCCAGTGCTTCCCTGGCACGACCCTGGTGCCCAAATAAACATCTGGGAAAGCCTCTCCGCCTATCTCTCCTTCCTTGGCGTGCCTGGAACACCGGTGGGTTGGGTGAAACCTTGCTGGACCTTCACCAGCCCTCCCACACCCCCCGAGCAGCCGGCCAGCCCCTGGAACCGCGAGCGGATGCCTGGTGCCCCCACCAGAGGCATTGCAGCAGATAGGCATGGCTGGGTAACTCACAGGTGACTGAGTCACTTAGTAGGAGAAGCAGAAACAGAACTGCAGCTTCCTAATCAGCACAACTTGACATATCAGAGATGCCAGCGATAACAACATCTTCATAATTCGTAAGAGCCCGTGCATTTTCTGACCTGTATTTATCTTGCAGGTTAAATATCTAGCTATACAAAAACCATATAAATACATAGCCTCATGGAGCAAAGGTGCAGTCTGGGCTATTGGCCTGGGATGAAAGAAGAGAATTATGCTCTGCTCTTTTGGTTTTCTGAATTGCAGTCCTGCTGAGCACAGCTGGGAATTGCAGTAAATCCAAACATTCAGGACAGAGCTGGAGACTTTAGTGTGCACATTGCCAAACACTGCCTCACATGAGAGAAAGTTTCCCTGACTTGGTTGGATGAAATAGTATCCTGATGGTATCTTTTATTTTTTAACTCAGACAGGGAAATGTAAATAGCCCAGGCCAGGGATGCCATGTATCTGGAGCTACAGAGCAAATGAATGTGCTGTAACAACTATGGAGAAAGAGGCAATTTCCTGCAGCACCAGATTGCAAGTTACAGACTATAGATTTTGTGTCCAATAGAGTTGAGGAGTGCCTGCAGATATGTTGAGCAGGATCTGACTGATTCTGAATCATCAGAATTTTCTGACGTGGGCTCATGGAACTTGCTTCAACCAAGAGAAACAGTGATTTCTACACAGGATCCCAAATATAGATACCCACATTGACTAGAAAGGGATTTATGGGTAGCCTGCTTCTATAATTAGATCATGTATTTCATTTGTGATGTCATGTGATGGCTGCTCATACTCAAGTATCCAAAAACCCCCAATTTTGCCCTCCAGGTGGTCACTCAGGGCAGCTTTCCAAGGACAGTCCTGGCCAGCTGGTTTGTCAGTACAGATCCCGATTCACCCTTGCCTTGGCTACATAAACTGTCTCGCAGATCAAGAGGTGCTATCCTGATGTGGAAAGGCTGTCTGTATTCCTGTTACTGTTTTGATTCTATTCTCTGAGCTTTCTCCATGCATTGAATTAGATTGAATGTGTCTGTTCAGGCTAACAAGAGAGATTAGTTGGACTACATGAAGACTGGGACAGTGAACAAACTATCTTTGTAAATAGGGCAAATACATGCTTCCCATGCAAGACACAAACCCTTAGAGAAAAAAAAAAATGAAAAAGAGGCAGTTTTGAATCTATCTTTCTCTTTCACGGTCATCAAAGTAGCTAGGAACACTTGTTACCACTTATTTATGAACGGAACTTGATTTAGTGATTTAGCCACCAATTATCTCCACATTCTTGGAATGAAAGTGGTTAAAAATTAATCCAGGTGGTTTACACTTTGGGAACTGGCAACTCATCTTAAACAAGCTTTCAAACACTGGAATCTTCTAGTGTTATTGGCCACTCAGAAATGACAGAATTACTCTGGAAATGATCTCTTAAAACAGAATTGCATGTTCCACATTAACTCAACTGTTGAGGTGCTTATCAGCCTGTGGCAGCTTGAGTCAAATATAATCTACAGCAGACTGAAACTTCAGAGCATCTGACACGTCCCTGATGGGAGGGATTTTGGAGCTGTGAATTGATGTGTGTTTGAACTCAGTGAACTGAGTAAAGGACAGGGTAATGGTAGCAGATGCCAATGCCCTTGCTTCCCAGAGGCTGGAGCAGCAATTAAGCACGACCAGGGCCTGAGGAAAGGGCTTTCTGGTGTTTTTAGGTGTGACTGAGAAGGGATTTTCCTAATAAGAAAAGTAAATCTGTGCAGTGATCAGCCAGGCCTACTATCATTGTTTTTACTTTCTTTGCAGCTGCTGCTGTGGTGGCACAAATCCCACTGCAGCAATGGAGCGATTCCTGCCTCTGCCTTACAGGAGGGACAACCTGGACTCTTTCCATCAGTCAGATAAACTTGCTGGCTTTTTGTGAAGGAATGCATTCTTTCAAACAGTAATAGGGAAGCCACAGCACTCTTTACTGCTTTCAGTGAGACACCAGATGTAATATTTAACACTTTAAATATACAAGTGCAACTCTCTTTTTGTTGTATAGCTTAGTGATGAGAACCTTTTTTGCCAAAATCCCTAGAAAACCACTTTCTGGTAGCCTGCCTTGACCTTCCTCTTTCTTCTCTCTGAATATCATGCTCAGAAGCTGGGAGAGCTGTTAGAGGGCGGGGAAAAAACCCAAGCAGCTCTTCTCTGTTGTTTGGATTGCTGTGGTGATTTATGCACAAGGTTATCAGCTGGAGCTTAAGGGAGCAGCAATTACAGATCTCAGGTCATCAGATTAGTTCTCAAGGGGCCAAAAGCTTCCTTAGAAGTGGTGACAGATTCAGCTACCAAGTGCTGCCTTTCATGGAGCATCTGCGGTCACTTCAGAAGGCCAAAGGTTTTCCTGCAAATGCGATTACAGTTTTTTTAATGTGCTGCAGAGCAAAGGACCAGAAAACGGCAGGACTTGCCCCAGGGAGTGTCCATTGCTGGGAGGGGATGAAGGAACTGTGCTGCTGCAGAGCCAGTGGAGCTGGTCCCAGCTCCCCAGACCCAAACACTGGTGCCTGCCCTCTCAGGGGCTGTTTGCACGAGTGCAGCACGCTCCAGTCTCTCCCCTGCCATGCTCTGTGCTGGGCCATTTCCAGCTGGCAAATCCCAAATCCTCACGGACCTCGAGGACCTGTGCTGCATCCCATGGGGAATAAGCAGTGCCTTACATCTAAGTGTGCTCAGAGCTCATGGGCTTCCGCAGCAGCAGTGCAGCCAAGATTCATCCCATGTACAGGACAAGACCTCTCTGCTGTGCCTTTGCTATGTGGGAGGTGAGATAGTGCAACTGTGTCTGTGTGGTCCCGTTGTGTAACTGATTGAAAGGGCAGCAAGAGGCTGATAGAAATTATTATTTATACTTCTGAAATGAACTGAGTTAAACCAAACAGCAATGATGCTGTGAGCAATAATGGGCAGGATTTTCTTTGAATTTGCATTGAAGTTTTATCACTGCTCCTATTGAGTTCATATTCTTAAGGGACCCATTCAAACAATGGGCTGGCTGGTGAACGTGAGCTGCCATGGCCCTAAGCTGGTCCCATCACTGATGGTGCAGACATCAGTGCAAAACAGCACTGTGTTTTTAAAGCAAGGAAAGGGAGCATTTCTTTTAAAATAACCACTTAAAGTAAAAAAAAAAAAATCAGTTCATAATCAGTGGTTGTTTAGTGGGCAATTAAAGATACATGCTGTTCATTAGATAATCTCATTAAAAGCCAAGGAAATCAAGCAATTTACTGACACCTATGTGGGCTATTAGTTTGCTCATTTCCATTGATTTGTCTCATTTCACATGTCTGGAATGATGATTATTATCCCTGTCCATGAAGTGTATAAGCTATGGTATGCACCATGCAATCTCTATCAGAGAAGTTCTAATATAAAAAATATTCTCTTACTTCATTAAACAATCTAACATTGCCCTAAGTAAACACAGTACTTATGATCTTCTCCTTAATGAAGTCAGGATAAGTTTTGTAGTTCATATGGAATTTCCATGGTCCAAGGAAGATGAAAACCTGGCTCTGATTTTGGAATAAAGTAAATTTCTTTATTAAGCAGGATAACTTGGGTATTGACAGGACAATGAGCTTGTCCTGTAGAACTTTTCAAAGTGAAGTAAAACCAATTTCATAGGGGGTGACTTGGGAATGCCATCTCAGTCTGTCCTGGTCTAACTATTGATACTTTTGCATTTGAAGTTGAGGCTCCTCTGGCTGTCACAGGTTCACTGTCACCATTCAAATGTGACATCTGAAGGCAACAAACGCCACAATGTGTGGGCCCAGGGCCATTATGAACCTTTCCAGCTGCTGTAACTCTCCTGTCTGATGCAGAATAAGTATCCTTCATAAGTTCACCAATAGGAAAAGAAACCCCTGTGCTTTTGTCTGTATGTCTGTCTGTGCCCTGAATTCTCTCTCAGACATTGTCTCTGATAGCCCTCGGCCAAAGAAATGCCTATTCTATTTAAGTATTACTCTGTGGTGACTCTAACAGATGGTACATTTTATATCTGCTTTAAACTCTCAAAGTTCTTTGGATGCATTCTTTTCTCTTTTTTTTCTCTTTTTTCCCCCTGGTGGATAGATTGCAGTTGTTCTGCTTGGTAAAGCACATAATTGAGATGGTTTCTCTTCGTTCAGGCTTGTGATGAGTAACTTCACAGTCCCATTTTCAATATTGAATTTAGTTATTTATACTCAAACATGGTGAAATATCTCTTGCAATCTGGATCTAAATAATTTGATGAAGGATGTATAAGTTACTCTAATGACTAAGTTCTAAATTCAGAAATACCTGGAATCTTGTCTTGGTCTTGCCTAGATTGTGACCTAGAAAAGGTTTATGGTGATCAGTGGTACTGTGGGAATAATCTTTAGCAACACTTCAGGGCTTCTTAGGACTAAAAAAATTATCTTGAGTAATTCAACTTCACAGCACATCCAAGAAGGTGAGTGATGATTTGCCAGTCTCTGAGACAACTGAGCTGTGGTAGTTTACCTCACGCCTAAGTTTCAGAGCCCAAACACAGCCCCATTTTTTTTGCTAACCTCTGAGGCCATTATTCACTTACAAGTGGACTCCATTAATTTTGCTGACCATGTGAACAATTTTGTTGGTTTTTTGGGGTTTTTTTTGTCAAATGTCTGATCACAAACATTTTCCTGCATCAAATGTAAAACTCTGGCACTCAAAACCAAACTCTCTGAACTACATTCCCAACACTGCCTGCAGGAGTTTGGCAGGGAGTTCAGTGGAAACAGAATAACATTGATATTTCAGCTACTGTAGGTTTGTAATAAATAGCCAAATTATGTTAAAAAAAGTGGTTTAAATGCAAATGAAGCTCTGCCTCAATACAGTTATGCATCTTAAGATACCAAACAACTTCCCTGTTCTAGCCATGAAATAACAGTATAACATTTGCAGCATTATGTACTTGCCTTGCGGTCCCAAATATATGTAGAACTCAAGGAAGAGCTGGAGAGAAATATGTATCCTTTCTGAATACCTCATGAGCCAGAATGAAACTTAGCACCTCTGACTACAAAAATACCAGTTGTCATATTGGCCTTTTTTTTAAGGCAGTGGCTTGCTCAAAGCTTCTGATCCAAACCAGGGATCAGCATGCTGCTATGTGGTGTGTATAAACCTATAAACTAACGAGCTTACTTCCCCTAATCCTTGAGTGGAAACTAGTTAGTCTTTATAAAGTGAATGTAAAGTGCATAGGAATAGAAATATTGGCTGCTGGAACTTTTAGAAAATGCACTGTATTTCACTTTTTATAAGCATTGAATAAAATGTGATTGATCAAAATGTACAACCACATTATGAAGATAAATGTCTGTGCTGTTTGTGCACATTAAGTATCTCCAAGCACATATTGCAAATAGGGTAAAACAGAGTTTGTTCTGAAATGTTCTCCAGATATCTTCTGTAGGTGCTTTGTTCCTATGTCTGAAGAATCTAAGAGCAATTCTTTGGTGAAGGTCATTATTGATTTACAGAAGATGTATATATTTAGAATTTGAATAAACAGCTAAAAAATTAATACTCATCAAAACTGAAGTTCTTCGCAGAAGAACATTGGCCTTGGCAGGTGTTTCAATTTTAAAAGACCTAGTGATATTTTTAACCCAAAATGATGATACTTATGGCTCAATATAGCTTTTAGTAATTTAAGCTAATACTTTTGGTAAATGCAATATGACATCAAACCACAGTACTTTCCACTATCATCAAAATGTTTTTAACATGCAGTTTCAAGCCTCCAAGATTTTGAATTATTGTCTTAATCTAAAAATGACTTTTTATCCCCAAGATGAGAAAGCAACTGTATAAGGTATTTGTTGATCATGAAAGCATGGCTTGCGGGTTCATTTCGCTTCCAGGCTAATCCCTTCTGGGGACAGTTAAATCTGTTATGAATATCCTCAGATGTCCAGCAGTGGCTGTGGTGCTGGGCCAAAATGTGGCCTTATATACCTTGATAATGATGTGTGGTTTGGGGTTGTTCAGTATTTTATCATCCTTCCACACTGTTCCTGGAAGCCCCTGGATTTCATTTAGCCTGCCAATGACACAAAGTAGATGTTTTCTAATAGTGCTCAATGTGAAAAACAGAGCAGCTGAGTTAGACAGAGCAGTGTAATGAGGTGGTAAATAATCTTATCAGGTGTTGTCTAAATAGGCAATGGAAGGTACTTACCTCCAAAGGGATCACGAACTAATTAATTGTTAGCCAGGCAATTCAGCTCAGGAGTTGTTGGGAGAACCCCAAATGCTATCACATCCTCCTATGGGCTAATTCCCTTAGCCAAGGGCCTTCAGGTGATACAATCTTGTAAACATAAATAGGATTGATTTAACCATTGGTTGGCCCATATTGAAGTGGGGATTTAGCCATAGGAATTAGTTTTAAAATTTACAATAAAAGGAACTGTCTGGAGCACCATGTGGAGCTGTAAATACAGGGTAGACCCAGAGTCTGGTTATATTAATCACAGAATAGTTAGGGTTGGAAGGGCCCTCTGGAGTTTATCTAGTCCAACGCCTGATCTTCTAGTCCCCTTGTGGAAAGGTCCTGCAGTAATGTCAGATTTTTTGTGTGACTTCAGGCTGACGCTGACAAATTTTCATAACCTTCGTGCTGTTACAGAACTGTCCCACAGAGCTGGAGGGATCAAGCCAAACCGACCCTCCAAGGTGACCATGTCCCTCTGGCCAGGGTGCTGGTCTGGTCTACAAGGAATTTCTCCAAGAAGAGCTGTGAGAATGAAAACTGAGTTTCCCTTCCTCCTAAGTGACAAGCAGCCAAAAGCTGTTGGAGTCCTGTGTGTGTGAGGTCACTGGCTGCCCTTGTTTGTCATGGTTCCTGCTCCCGACTGGTACGTGGGTCTGGTGTGGTTTGGGTGTCTGAGGACAAGCTTAGAGCAACAGTGGGGATTCTACTTCTGAATGTTCTCAGCTACTAACAGCCCCTCTGACCTGGCGTGGTCTGTTCTCCTTACAGTACAACTGAGAGAACAGCCAGGGCTTGGGACATCTCATGGAAAAGAGTTTTAAGCACACTGAATTGAAGTGCTGTCAAGGGATGTTAAACCCATTTGCTGGGTGAAACATGCCTCCTGCTAGCCCCAGCGTGGTTGTTTGCTTAAGTACCCATGCTTGCCTTCCTCCAGCCACAGTCCATTTACCCCACATGTTTATTCACATTTGAACCCTCCTGCCCAGAAGCTGCGGTGCCTGGAAGTGTTCAGGCCATCACACAGTGCCTCCTGCTCTTTGCAGGGGGTGGCTACCTCACCTTTGCATGCACTTGGGGGAAAAACAGTGTTTCAATGACACAAGCACTTTTCAGGAAGACCAGGCAAAGCCATCAGAATTGGCTGGAAGGAGGTGATGCAAACCATCAGAAAGCCAAGACCTCACTGAAAAATTACCTTCAGAGGCAAGGTCAGGGGACACTGAAATCACTGATTTTCATTGTTTTTCAGAGCCTCCAAAAATTCCCTTTCTTTCCTCACTGTAATGGCAGATGCCAGTGCATTAGCAGGCACAAAAGGAATTCTGCAGTTGAAATAACTCACTAATTTTAAGAGCGTGACCTGGCAGCACAATGGAGAACTGATGATGTAAAACCAGAAGAGAGCAGCCAAAATGTCTTCCCAAATCAGTACTTCATAATCAGCTTCCAGGCTTTTGTGAGAGTGTAATCCAACAAGCCCCATTTCAAACGAGTAAATCAACTTTCCCTGATGACAAGCTATGTTCAGTGCTGAAGCATTTAGCGTAGCTATGGTGACGGTATCTTCCTGCTAACAAGGAAATACACTCCAATCAGAGAAGGATTTGTGAACAACCAATAAGTGAGATCCAGACTACAAGAGTTTGTAGAAAATAGAGTTGCAAAGTTCTTGGATACAAGTTTTTGTGATACACTATTTGGGTGTTGGAGTTTGATTCTGAAAACAGCCAAACCAGCACTTGCTTGGTTTGCTGAAGGGGTGTAATTTGGCCAGGATTACAGCTTTCTGTCATTTGTAAAGGCTGTGGCTTATCTCAGCTTTGACAATTTTCAGCTCCTTTGGAAAAAAATCTCCTGAACTTTTCACCCAGCTGATGTTTGCTCACAGCCTGGATTTGCATACACAAAGCTGCCCTGTTCCTGTCATGGCTCCAGGGACTTTTTCTACACAAACCTCTAGAGATCTTGCAGAGAATGGGTTGTTGAGGGACAGTAATTACACCATGGTGGTGGTAGGCAGCCACAGGTTGTCTCACACATCTGTCTGCCAGGTTGTATCCCCACAAGGCGTATATCTGTCATACTCTTCGTTACACATCAGATAATTCATAACTGCACTGTGTTTCACTCAGGTGACACAGCCCATCCTGGCATAGCGCAGCAGCTGTGCCAGGCTGTGTGGTGCAGGCTGTTCTGGTACTCCCAGCACCTCTGCTGGTTCTCATGCCTGCCCCTGAGGTGGCTGCTGGGAGTCTGCAGATGGCTCATCCCCATGTCCCCCAGCAATGGCACATCTCTCTTGGCTGCTCAAACAGTGTGTAAAACATGGTGTGCATTGATAACAGCAATGTTTGCTGGGCAGTTCCCATCCTGTTCATACAATCTTTCTGTTGGTCATTTAAATTGCTAGAGGCTCACACAGTGATCGCCCAGCATCTGCTCCTTTAGTAACATATTCTTTCCCTGCTGTAGGGCAGTTGTTATATTTGATATATTTCTTCATTTTCCAAGGAAGTGGCAGTACGGAAGATTTTAGGAAACACATTCAGCACAGCAACACTGCCAGGATGAGTATGTCAGCTTGGAGGAAGATATCCTTGCCCAAAGCTTTCATAAACATTTTGTTGTCCCTGTGGTCACTAGGACCACTAGGACATAGACATCACTGGGGTCAATGTCACTTCCTTGATTATCTGTGCCTCTGCTGGGTTGTGTGACAGAAGTCTAAAATCATGGGTCCAAACAAAGGAAGGAAAGAAGAAGCAAAAGGTGAGTTGTCTTCACAGTACGAATGAGGAGCATTACGTAGAGGGTTCAAAAAAACCAAGAGAGATTACTGTCTGCAACACATGGCTGAATGGTGGGACTCTCTCTGCAGAGGATTATCTGTGGGACTGGACAAGGGTTTCCTTGAAGATGGGAGAAATGGGAATAAGAAGCCTTACTCTCAGCTCCTAAAGTCCCTGAGCAGCAATTCCCTGGAGTTCTCCAGGACAGTGTTACATTCTGGTTGCCTGGCCCGCTTTGTCTTACAGCACCTGCTGGCCATTATCAGAGGTGAAATAACAAGTTTTCTTAGGTTTCAGCTTCACACATTGTGCTTGTTCTTACCTGTCAGTGCTGCACTGCCATGGCAATGTGCACTGAGAGCCTGAGATGGAGGAGGAGCAGGAGGCAGGGCCAGGAGATATTTAATCTTTTACGCTGCAATGGAAAGGGAAACCCATTTCATGGACCTGGTCTGTTATCTCTGCCCAAAATAATGATGCAGTGCAGCCAGGCACAGCATGTGGCTCTGCTTACCTGTTGATGGCTGCACTCACTGGGGAGTTGTCCAACACCAAGAAAAATGTCAGCAAAGCACCGTGGCTGATTTCTGGAGCAGAAAAACCAGTCATTTCTTTGCCTGGAGACCAGTGGGCTGAGCTGGGCACACTGCTGTAACAACATGGCTTCCCCAGCGTGAAGATCTGAGGAACCATATATTTTCTTCAGTATTCCAGAGACCTCTCACCCTGGGAATTCCCACTGCAGTCCCAGAAGGGTGGGCTGCCCATACAAGAGGGAATCAAGTGGAAAACACAGCTTCAGAAAAAAGGATGTTGAAAACTCTCTAATGGCAGTATGTCACCAGTTTACTGCAGACAAGCTCTTTGATTTGATGCTGCCCACTGCTCTTGGTACCAGCTGGGGTGATCATGCCTGAGTTTGGCTGGCTAAGCCATTCTTCTTCTGAGTTTGCTGGGCCTTGTAGTACTTAGCACTTTTCCTCCATGTCTCACTGAGAGAGGCTGGATTGTGTGGTTGTTATTATTAGCACACATTCAGGCTCTGAGCAGCTGTAGGACACAAGCAGTAGCACATGTAAGGAGATGGGGTAATGTGACCTTTTGTTTGTGCCAGGGTATGGGCATGACTTCAGAGATACAGAAAGTACCTTGGACCGTTCTTCCCTCCCTTGTTTTACTTACAACCTGAGGGTATTTAGGTTATAGGGAAATGAATCAAAACTGGCTTAGACTGTATTTAGTGCTGTAGCTGCTGTTCTTATTTTGACACTGTTAGATATTTTCTTGGAAGATTGATTTCCTTTGGCTCATTCATTCATCATTTCACATGAGAAGTATCCAGGAATTTTATTGATTTTTTTTTACTGCTTTGCCTCTACAGTTAATTTTATAAACTGGTCCTTCAAACCAGTAGGTGGACAGTCAGTATTTCAACACAGCTGTTACAGAAAGGTGTGTACCTGGTGTTATCATAAAATGCTGTGAGGAGTGAATCAACCAGTATCTGTCATGTGTGAGCCCAACATGCTCATTAAACAGCCTTCTTATGCTTTTTCTTTCTAAGATAGGAAGTGATGATGTAAAAGATGATCATGAAAGAATATGAAAATAACAAAATCAGTAATAATATTTCGAAATATCACCTCAAGATTTGTGTTTTATAAACTACTAAGACTCAAACCTAGCAGGGTGTTATTGTAATGAGTATTGAGACACCCTATGTCATCCTGAGCTGAAAACAGTCTTGAGCATGCTAATAAATTTTTATTATAGACCTCCCTATGGTCAGCGTTAACAAAGGTTGAGATATTATGAACAGGATGGGCATCCAAATATTAAGGTCAAAGTAAAAATTGTTGTGGTTTACAAAGACAACAAAAGTAGTTTCTTTTCCAAATGCCTCTGAGGAAAATAAGATTTTTGTTTTATTTTTATTAGTAAAATATTTATTTACCTAGCATGGGAAAGGATCCCCTTCTAAAATTTCAATTGTAAGTCAAGTTCCAAATCCCATCATATGAATGTTTTCATTGTTTTTTTCTCTTTTATTTGTAGGGAAGAAGCTTTCTTCTGTTTTTTAAGCAGAACTGTTCACATCATCATGTGATTTCAGAAGATCTGGTTTTAAGTAAAACACCAGATATTAAGAGTTTTGTGATAAAATGATGAGAAGTAGCAAAAATTATGAAAGAATTATTTATTGAACCTAAACCACTTCTTTTTCAGTATTTTCTTAATGGATCAAGAGGATTTTTAAAGGAATATGAATTGTTATAAATCAATGTGAGTGAAGGGGCAGGGAAGAAAAGAATGAAACCAGGAGACATTTTAAATTTCTGTGTGGGTTGTGACACTAACTATGCTGCAAAGAGCAAAGGTGTCATGAATAAGTTTTAAGGAAAGTTTGCATTTCTATTCTCACTGTAAGCAAGACTTTTGTATTTGTGACGTTGCTGTAAATATCCCATCCCAATGGCACTGAACTTCAACAATTAAAAATATGAATAAAGGCACAAAATGATGTTTTTGTCAGTATTTGTTGGTAAACTCAGAAGGAGCATGAAACTCTGTCAGAAAAGAGTTTTAAATTGCCTTTAATAATCACAGGGCATCCTTCAGGAGTTTATCTAGGTCCAGGTCATTACAGCCTAATGCTTGCTGGATTCATCACAAATTAAACTAGGGATAACCCATCAAACGTGCAATTTCCATCTAAATTGGAAATAGCTACTAATGATTTTTATTAATGGGTTTAGTATAGAATTATTAGATACTGTTCTCATATACTTGATGGGCTTTTCACCCACTCAGATGAGGATGTAGTTTCATTTGGAATTTGCTGTATAAAAACTGTGGCTCTGCCACCCATATAAGCCCGTGAGGTTTCTAGCTAGCCAAGGGCTTTTTGTAATCTAGTTTGATGTATTTTTATGGCTTGGTCTATCTAATCATGCTACTATTCTGCCTTTCCTGTTACACAGCAGAAAGATCAAGGAATGAATTTCAAAACAATAAAAGGTCCCTTCTTTCTCTTGATTCAAGAACAGAAGTAGACAGCTTCAAAAACCTGGAGGCTGATGCCTGCTATTTTATTTCCTGCTTTTTGTTCAGCTGGGAACATTTTTCTTATGCTACTTGACCGAACAAGTATGCTCCCCCCAGTATTCAGTACTTGCCTATTTTATGCGTAGGCATAAAGGCAGCTTCAAGGCAGTAACTTTGAAGCACACACTTTATTGCCCATTTCTTGGTAAGATGTGACTCATCCTCAAAGATAACGAAAACCAGACTCACTGAAATGATTTGTGCTGCCTTTGCTCTTTCTGTTACATCACTGGGACAAGTCTTGTGCCCACGACCATTGCCAGCACCACATGAAAACCATGGCAGTCAGGTGTAGCACTGACCATAGCTCTAATTGATGAAATGAACTGTTTAACATTCACTGGGGCTTTCAAGTTTATTAGGAATCTTTAATATCTGTGTGAAGTGGCGCAGACAGAAATATATCGTTCATGAGAAGAGGCCTCCATTCAACAATTCCTCTTCCCATCCTACTCGGTGGCAGATCTTCATGGTGCTGAGCAGGTACAACCTTCTCCCTCTCATAGACAGGGGACAGAACTCTTGATTCAGCTCTGAAATGTCTATATTTTTCATAAGGAAATTAATGAACCCAACCACAGCATTCCTGTTTGTAAAGGCTGGCTGAACCCATTACCCATAAAGAAAAATGCCGATAGCCAGAGGTACAGGGAACAGCTGAAGAGACACATTGGCTTGATACCAGTGCCAGAGGCAGTCCCAGTGCACTGCTGTCTAAGCTACATTTTGACAAGGATTATAGCAGAGTTATATTCATTTCTTAAAATGCTTCTCTTGGCACATGATTGTGTTCTAGCTTGGGAACCCACCAGCTGTGAGGTAACGTCCCAATGGATTTAGCTCTGCCTGTACCTTGGGAAAGGTTTACCATGGGTAGCACAAGGAACTTGAAGGAGCACACCAGGAACAACCCTCCTTAGTCACAGCCACCCAGCTCTAAGGGGAGTGGGAGTCTGTCCTGAGAATGCTGGAGGACAGAGGGGCTTCAGGCAGCCTCCCATTATGAGTTGTGGGTTTAGCATTATTTCTACAGCAGATGCAATTTAATCTCCTTTCAGTCAATACACAGACATTTGTTTTCTGCTTCAGTCAGGCATATACCTCAGAAAGATATATAGAGCTATTGTTCTATAGCCACTTGGTCACTCTTCCTTGCACAGACAAAAGAGTCAAGAACAAAATATGCTTGGATTTATTTTGCAGATACATTTTTGAGAAGTATAACTCAAATGTTGTGGAAACTTTAGGTAGCTGTCAGGAAAACAGACCAACTTTGTTCTATCTTCAAAAGCCCTGCATTTTTAACTCTTTTATTGATGTCTCTGCTTTTTACCACAGATACTGATTCCGTCAATTCTGATTTCAACCAGGCTGCATGTGGGAGAAAAGTGAGGTCTGAGTAGATGGTTGACATGAAATGAACAGCAAATTACTGCACAACTGTAGGAAGTTCAGCACATTCTGCAATGTTCTAAGTCTACATATAATACAGATACCAAAGCAATCAGGCTTGAGGGATACTTGAATATTTAGGAATAGATATAAAGTATACAGCCTAAAGACGGAAATTCTTGATCCTGTGAATAGAAAAGTTTCATCAAAATTTCTATAGATTGGACTTTTTGTTCCCCTCATGAGAAAGCAATATTGACAACATATGTTGAGGGAATATGTAGAAATTCAAATTTTACTTGTCACTGCAATGAAGATTTCTGAAGAGGAGTAGACCAGATATCCCAAGGCACAGGGCTTGATTATTTTAAATGACTGGAGCTAGGAAAAGATTAGGCAATTGTCTTGATAAGAGCAGTACCTGCAACCAGAATAGACAGAATAGAAGCAGTTTGCAATAGATTTCTAGTTTATAGTTTTGGGTCACAAGTTCATCAATACCTGAAAGGACATTGAAGGAAACCATTTTTCAGGGCAAATCATTGCATGGCAACCCTGGGGACAACTCTTCAACTTCTGGACCCTCCAGAGATGGCTCTTCTCTGAGATGGAGGACTGGGCTTCTAGCACTAGAAGGGGTGAAGCTGACCTGGTAGTCCCTTGCTTGCTGTACTTCCTGCCTAAATGCCTGCTGAAAAAAAGCATTAAAAATTGTGTGTGCTCGTCATGAGAATGTGTTGTGGTTGGCACCTAGCTTGAGTGGCTCCATCCCACCTATGCAGTACCCTACCTATGCCTCTGTGCTTCTGGGTAGGAAGAGAGAGAGCACAATTTATGGTATCTTGCTTTTATATCTCTACACAACACACCACCTGATTTCAATCATGAGTGAAGTGTCCACTGAGCCAAAGTTATCCCAGCAGTTGCTGACTTTGCAAAATGTTTTGAAACCAAAAAGGTGAAACGTACTAAACGAGTGCAGAATTTTCTTATTAAGTTGAAAATTAAGTAGTCCTTGGATGATCTGGCAGTGCTAAATCCTAATGGTAATTTTTCTGGCCTGAAATGTTTCTTCCCCAGTTTATCTAGGTCACAGGAAAAACTAACTCAATATTGCAGCCATGAGTACTCTGCCTGGGTGGATTAAGGGACTATACTGAGCCTCTACCTCTTTCCCCATGATACTGTGTCAAAGACCTTAGTCAGTAATTATTAATACTATTGGCCTACATTCCTGTCTACTTGTATATATATATGTGTGTGTGTATATTATATATATAAAAAATAAATATATATTCTGTAAAATTATCTTCTTCAGTTTTAGCCTGGTGAAAGGGTTTTTTTGATGTTTTCATTTACAGGCAGACAGCTGGATCACAGACCATCACATAGAACTAAAGCTCCTGAGCTGAACACAGCACTGCCTGTCTTCTCTAATTTTTAGCCTGATAGGCAGGAAAGCATCCCCTCCATCCCAAGCTTTTAAAAGGCAGGCAGAGAGATCTGGGCCTGAAAATCTGGATTGCAGCTTTAACACCCTTTAGATTTGCAGTCTTAGAGCTGGCATAACCTTCAGGCTGTTGGTCTAGGGAGAGCTGGGGAACTGGAAATGATTCAGGGCTGAGCACTAGCATAATCAGTGAGGACTTCTCTGTCCTTTCCTTCCAGTGCTGTTTTGTGGCACTATTCGTGCCTTTTTCCTGCAGAAAAAAAGGGCTGATCTGCTTTGTTTGCCAAAGCAGTTGTCAGAGTGCTCCAGGACACGAGCATTTGCCATACGAGCATTTCAAACAGCTACACTGGATGGAATAGAGGACTCCTTGGGGTGGAACCAGATCTTCAAAATAGCCACACAGCTAATACTAAATTTTCATTTTCATTAGTGCTGTGACATCAAGTGCTCTGTAGGGAACAAATGGCCAAACTTTAGAGATGCCTTTTAGTAACAATGAAGGAGGTCAACTTACTGAGTACTGATCTTCATGACAATTCACCTTTTCACATACTGCAGCTTCAAAAATGGAGAAGGCATGGGACAAATTTCCATGTTTCCTTGACTCTGACAATTATTTTCCTTCTGAAGAGCCTACATGTACTATGAAGTTTTCAATAGGGAATTGAGGAGAAGCTAAATGCAGGAATTTGGATAACACTGGGTTTTAGCAGCATGTCAAATTGCTTGGGTTTTGGGTCATTCACTTTGGAAGGTATTTACATTAGTTGTTAATGTATTTTAAAGGACTGAACATTAAATGCAGCCTTGTGATACAGAAATATAATCAGGTTTAATTTGATGATGAAACAGGTGCTTTGTAGCACTCTTACTCCTTTCGCCAGGGACCTTGTTTACGTACATTGAAAGTATGTTGAAGTATATAATTCATGACTGTTCTGGCTCACAATTAACTCCATAAATAAATACTCAAATGTCTGTAAATAGGAAGATGATTTATCGTGAGGACAAAAGACCAATGAAGAACTTTGATATAGTTCTTATATGAAGGAATTACCATTATCAAAATACTTGTTTGGCTGCTACTGTTTAGAGCAGCTAAATTTTGACAATCTGGATGGAGAACAGATGCATTACTCATAGTTTTCATCACCAGACAGAACCATGCTTTGTCTGCTCTCAGGGGTGCAGCCTAAACATCCTAACAAATACATTTTCTCGTAAACTGGACAGATTTTGGTCACTTGAAATACAGAGGGAAACACCTAACATAACTTCTTCAGACTCTTTTGCTTTATCTTTATTTTTTATCTTGTTTTGGAATGACCTTGGTAATAACAAGTAAGTTAGGAGACAGGATTTTTTAAGCCTTATTTCAAATATGGCAAAGTTTATGGAACTGCATTTCTGTCTGTTTCTCAGTGAGTTATTGCCTTCCAATACTTCTCAAATCCACCTTTTTCATCAGCTTTGACAAAGATAAGGAACCTGAAATTTAGTAAGTGCCAGTAAGTTTCAGAGAGGTGAAGAAGAGAGAATTCAGTCAGTCTCACCTCGGCAATAAAGTTGTCTGTGAGAGTTCCTTGGTTACGTGCTTGGTTTGACTCACCAGCTTTGTGCAAGAGCGAGGACATGGAGCAGCATGAGTGTGCTGCCCCGGGCTTCTCTTCTGGTAGTTCTGGTTTTCCTCACCCCTGGAGCAAACTGAAAAATGATGTTCCTATCTTGTATTCTTCATGGGCACAGCCAGGTTCAGGGAAGCAGTTCCTTGTGCACTGAAGGTTCTGTAAAAGTAGGATACATCAAGCTTTTACAGCACCCAATTAAGAGGCAACTTGTCCAAAAAGCAAAAAGTGATGCGCCAGAATAATTCCCTGTTAACATAGGTTGATTTTGTTGACTATCCCAAGCTTTTATTGGCATAATTCTGCTCACAAACCAACAATTTAGTATGACTTGAACAGCAACATGAGTGAGCTGGACTCATGGACATATCTGTGACAGCCCTGCCTCCCTGATAACAGATGTGGTCATCATCCTTAGTCTGTGAGATACTGGACTACACTGAGCACCCTGCTCCCCATTCCCCCTTCCAGGTCTTTCTTCCATAAGCACAAGGGCCTCCCCTTACCCCAGGATACTGTAGGCCCCCAAAGATATCTAAAACAACAAAAAAAGCCACCAAAAGGACCAAGAAATTGTGTTTGAGTGTCTCCAAAGTGGTACTTAATATCTCTTTTATCCACATTTTTGTCCCTAAAGTCTGCAGGCTGCCAGGTCTCCAAAGTATGTCCATGCAAAGAATTTTGGGTCCCACAGCTGCAGTTGTCATCATGTAATTCAGGTGAGTCTGGTTACTGGATTAGGGTACAAGAGGTCACATCCCAATGTGACTTGTAGCAGAGGGGCTCTGTGTTCCCTTCTTTGATTGTCCTCCAGCCCCAGAAGTTTTTCTCCAAGAACTAACGGAAGTCAGAAAAAAGTCCTCTTTATTTCCCAGACCTGCATTTTCTCCCTGTTTATTCTCAGCCTTATGTGTTCAGAGATAGAGCACGTAAGTTCACAGAAAAAGCTCATGCCCTAGGAGAATAGGGAAGAAGGATCAAACACAGCTCTTCCTGACACTGGGCTCTCTCTCTCCTTTGCTGTAGTCCAAATCAGTTGCTCTTCCCAATTTTCTGTCCCAGTATCATGGCACCATTACTAAAGCAAAGCTCATTAAAATGGTTGTGTTTGGTCTTGCCAGAGCACACAGCTCAGGTGGGGGATCTGCAGGCGTGATATGCAGCTGAAGCATTTTGATTTCCTTTTGAATGCCTTTCCAAGGGCGAGTTTAGCAAGGCTATATTCCTGCCTTGCCTTCATCTTTCCTAATGGGATGTGCAACCTGCAATTAGGACCCACCACAATTGTGACCCGTACTCATCAGGTCCATGGATGTGCTGCAAATAACACTACCAGCATGGGGAAGCTGCAAGTCAGCAAAGATATTTCCAGGAAAAGAAATTTCCCCTTGCTCTTCTGCCCTCTCAAACTATTCTTCCCAGAGCTCCTTCGAGTGGGGTAGTGGAGCACTGGGGCAGCCAGCCAGGAATTCTGTCAGCTCTGCAGCTCTGCTCTCTGCCAAACACAAATCAGGAAACCTGCAGTGAGTTCAGGAGCTCGGAATTGACATGGAGAGCTGAAAGGACTTTGGAAAGCAGAGACTAATTTCTGGCAAAGGATGTCTGACATTCATGAGCTATCAAAGCTTTCGGATATAAAAAGCACTGGCCTGTTTTATTACGGGTGAGCCCAGCTAGCTGGGTTTCTCTGCCATGGGAACTGAAATGCTGCTGCTTTCTGAACTCAAGGGTCGGTTTTATAACACTGCTTAATTGCCATTTCTTTGCTTGCACTCTTCACTGCATGTGCTTGGATCAGAGCTGAATGACGTGAACTGGCATTTGTTCCACATCTGGATCCTGTCACTAGAAATGAAGATATTTTTAGCCTGGGTTGAATTGTTTCTATTATTAGATTTTTGTCTGGAGCTTCTGCCATATTCTCTCTTCTTCTCCATCTTATATCTCCTGAAGTTTTTTTTTCTTTGTTTCTCCCAAAGCTCACTGATCAGGATGTTGGGAAACTCTAGCTGCTAGTAGAGGAGAGAGTGTCTTGGGATTGCTCTGAATTTTAAAAGACAATAAGAATAATGTGCAAGTCTTTCTGTGTGAAGTCATCATCACTGCGTTATTGGAGGGAGGGAGGTGTTATTTTTAAATCTGTCCCCAGATTTTTTCTTACAGGTAGGGTCTGGTCTTGACTTGCTTGGACTAGGAAAAGCATCAAGGTAAGATACATATAGCTCCTGACCTCTTAAATGATGAAAAATGAAACAAAGGAGAGGAGAAATGATCAGAGATCCCTGAATGCATCAACACCACCATCAAACCCAGCTCTTCTCAGCTGAGAGTGAGGTTGTCTTTGTCTTGTGTCTACAATTGTTCTTGCTCCCATTTTGCCCATCACTGTGCAACCTTCTGAGAGAGCTGGTGGTTTGAGATTGTGCTGTAGGGGCAAACAAATGAACTGATAATATCTTTTATTTACTCTTTTTTTTTTAAGAAGCAGATAAATTAATACTAAAGATGTCTTTTAAAGCCTTTTTTGATGATAAGATGTTAAGCTACTTCTAAATTGTCTAATTTAAATTAGTTGGGGGGGAGCTCATTTCACTGTAACTGGTTATAAAAATATGTAATAATAAAGTTGATAATAATAATATACACTGCTCAGGCATTAACAGAACAGTTGTCTGTCAAGGCTGCAAATTGGACAGGCCAGCAGAAGTGCTTTGCTGTGCATTGGCTGTAGGGCTTTATCCTGTTTCTCACGAGCAGCTCTGTGGTGGCTGCCTCCAACTCAATGTACCTCCATGCAAGGGCTCCAGGGTGTGCTGGGATATGGGTCACTCAAACTTCAGGGGCACCCCAGTACCTCACCCAGCATCCGTTGGGCACAGGCTTATTGTCTCCCCTTGACTTGTAAACCAGTCAAACTGTTCTTCTTAGGGAAGTGATGAAAAATGACACCTCAAAAGCTAGATAAGACTAAGATACCAGTCTTTCCTTTCAAAAGGCTATTACCAGCAGAAAAAATAGTAGCACATGAGAACAGACCTGTCACTGACAGTCACATGCTATTGACTATCTGTGTTTGCAAAATTCAAGGGTGAGATGAACAGGATGAACAAGAATGTAGTTTTAAGCAGTGTGCCTGCTTGTATGTATATGTAGCTGTTGTGTGCATGCTTGTGTTTAGGTTTCTAAAATGCAAAAGTAGCAGAAAATAAGAAAAACCTTACAGGTTTTCAGGTTTATCTCATGGCAAATACAAATACTTTTCTTCAATTCACATTTCTGCTTCTTTTGTTATCCTAGATGGACTTTTATTCCTTTAAGCTGTAATAGAAGTCTATAATCCTACCAGCTACCTGGACTGGAGAGGAGAGCACATTTGCTGCCATTCCTTCTCAAATCCCACTGGCAGAATATGGAAGTACATTGTGTTTGTTGCGCAACAGCAGTCCTTTCAAACAATCTCTTTCAGAAGGAGAACACAACAGTGCATTACATGAAATTGCTTTCAGGGTAGGAAGATCAAGATGTGCAGCTAAACCAAAGAGTGCAGCTAAACATAATAATAGAGTTAATGCTGTTGGGCCACCTGACATCAACCATTGCAATAACATAACAGCGCAACACTGCTTCTCTTACTGGCCAGCCTGAAAGATACACATAGCTGTATCCTCTGTAAGACAGCTGCACAAAATTGGATCACTTAATTTCATTTTAATGCATCTAAAATTATAAAGAGCTGAGCTGCAGAAGGGAGGCTTCAGTTCCATTCCTCTGTATTGGAGGTGATCAGATTTCTGTGTTTCTGCAGTTTTGCTGCCCACTTATGACCCTTACCAATTTGTCACACCCTACCCCAACCAGCTGTAGTATTTCTATTTTTGAAGATTCATGAAAGTTTGGGAATTTCAGCTGGTGTTTGATTATTCAGCCCCTTACATAAGAAAGCAGCTGGAGAGTTGAAAGAAGCCTGAGGGCATTTGGGACTGAGCTGTGACATGACAGATTTCAGTTGCTTACACACAAGTGCATCATCCTGATGTAGGTCTTGGTTTGATAGAGCAGGGAGAGCAGGCTTCTCCCAGAGCTGCAGCATGGAAATAAAAGGAGAGGCAGTTTCCATGTTGAGTTAGTGCTGAGCTAATATTCCTGCACACAGCTGGAGAAAGCAGGTTTAATGAGTTCTCTCAAAAACTCAGTTACCACACAGAAAAACAACAGAAAAATTTCAGCCAGTCTTGAAGAGAAAATGCATCTTAATAGTGCTACTGTTACTCCCTCTGTCCTCCCAGAGAATTCACTGGGAAAGCAACAGACTTTTGTAAGGATCACGTCTCAGCACAAGGAGCCTTGGTTGGCCTTGGGTGGCTCCTTTCTGGATCTCTGAACTCCCCTGTGATCAGATGACCGTATTAAACATGAGCAGGGACACAGCAGCTCCTGGTCCTTCTCCAGTCACACAGCAAGCCCTGGCTGGTGAACACAAAGGGACCTTGAACGGTCATCTGTTCCAACCAGGGAGCATCGATGCGATTATGTAGCACCTGGCCTCATCACAGCTTGGAACCCCTCAGTGATGGGGACTCCCCACACCCCTGCAGAAGCTGTTACAGTGTGTGATCATTCTCACTGCAAAAAATGTCTTTTAACATTTATGGAGATGAAACCTCTTCTTGTGCAATTTGTGCCTGCTGACCTCCTCTCCATGTGGTGCCTTTGTGAAGAGCCTTCCATCCTCTTTGTAGCTTCCCTTTAAGTATTCAGATAGTCTGATCAGTCTCCCACTGAGCCTTCTCTTCTTCAGGGTGAAAAGAACTACCTCTCTCCACCTTCCCTCACAGGGCAGGCTCCCCAGCCCTCTGAAAATCGCTGTGGCCTTCCTTTGGACTGTATATAGTCTGTTCATGTCTTTTTTGAATTATAGGAACCAGAACTGGACATAGTAAATGATCTCCAAGCACAGGTTCATCTCTAATTATTGTCCTTGTTTTGGTTGTTATCCCTCTATGACATTATCATCCATATACAGCTTTTCATACACAGACCACACAAGAACTGCAAATGAAGATGCGAATTTGAACAAAGGTCTGCTTGAAGGAGTTTTGAAAGTTTACAGAATCTCAGAATTTTTCAGCACATAATCTCTCAGAAAGTTTAGGTGAAAAGTTATTATTCTTAGCTGTGAAATGGCACTCCAGAATTAGAGCTGTAATGGCTGCAATTTTAATCTTAAATGTGTAGCATTAAAAGATACACATAAACATTTGCTTATAGCATCAAGGAGTAACTTCTGAAACTGCTTCAGGGTGATCTTGATAATGCTTAAAAATACACTTGTCTCCATTGCAAAACAAGAAGGGTGAGTTACTTTTGACAAAGCAGGAGAAAGCATAGAAATGCATTTTGAACTTTTCATATAGCTGAATTATAAACATCTTTTCCATAAGAAATTAGGATTTGAAAATGTTCCTGAGAAAATATTTTTAACTGATGTGTCTTGAACGTAGTGACAAAGATCCTGTTCACTATAAAAGGGCAGAATCATGCACTTAATGAAAATACATGAGTTTGGAAAAGATAATTTCTCTCCTCCAGTCAGTTCCATAATATTGTTGCTGCAGCAGCATCTTGTAAAGCATTTCAGTAAGGTTGAATGTCAAGTTCACCGCTTGTCTCTTTCTCTAACACATAATTTGGTGTTTCAGTGCTGAGACTTTCTCTAATTAAGTTATTTATGTGGCATAGAAAGCTTGTTCACCAGATTTTTTTTAATAGATACAGTAATTCAATCACTTACAACTTTGACAATCAGTTGTCATGCAAATTGAGATGATCCTCAGACTACGAATTCATCACTTTGCCTTCTAGCTCTTCTCTGGCTTTCCCTAGCTCTTTTAACCAACAGGTTATGCAGAAAACCCTCTTGTGCTTGTGCTTCTGCCTCTTTCTTATTTCAAACTTTGAGGGTTTTTTCCCAGTATTCTCTTCAAATCCAGGTTCATAGTGCCATGGTGCTGCTGGAGTTACCACTGCAGCAAATAAACATCAAGAAAGGTTTACTGCCGCGATGCCTCTGGCTGGGGCACCGGGCTCCCGCTCGCGGTTCTAGGGGCTGGCGGGCTGCTTCGGGGGCGCGGGCGGGCTGCTTCAGGGGCGTAGGAGGGCTGGCGGAGGTTCGGCGGGGTTTCGCCCAACTCACTGATGTTACAGGCACGCTGAGGAAGGAGAGACAATCTGAGGGGCTTTCCCAGGTGTTTTATTCGGGCACCAGGATTGTGCCAGGGAAGCACTGGCACTGCGTGTTACAGTTACNTACTCCAGCAGTACAGACTGATTAAACATGTTTGCCTCTCATACATCAATATGTGGAATAGTGTGTGTGGATCAGGTCACCCTGTCTCCCAAAGAATACAGTACAACTTGAAACAGAACTGAGAAAGGCAACAAGGACGATCACAATGCTTTAGTATGAGGAAAGGCTTTAAAAGGGACTTCAGTCAGGAATGAAAACAAGAGAGTGGATGTGACAAAAGAGGAAAGTATTCATTACTTCTCACAATCCATGCCACAGGTAGAACCAGTTAAATTACTAGGTCATAGGTTTATAACAAAGAAGAGAACACACTGATTAATAGGAAGTGCAACTTCACAGTTGGGCTTCTTAAAGAAGGTCAAAAGATAAACTCGCACAGTAATGAGCTATCAGCAGATATTAGACACAGTTATCTGGGTGAAGCTTCTAAGAGATCATCAAAACACTGTTTAAAAACATTAAAATTATTTCAGGATGGTTAATTTGTACTTGCTGCACTCTGACTCTGAAGACTGAACACCCACCAGCAGTGGGAGTGCTTGGGGTGCTCCAGGAGCACAACTCAGGTTTTATTTCAACTGGAAGAAGCTCAAATTCTGTCCAGTAACACTTGGGGACACAGACTGAAGCAGAATAAGACAACCAAGAAATTTTTTTCTGAAGTGTTGAGATGTGAACTGTAATACATGTGAAGGCTCACCATTATACAGTTATGGACATGGCACTTTGACTTCAGGGGATTCACTTTCTTAGGAAGGGGAGGATGGAAGAAAAATTATCTCCCCACGTCAGTATTCAGATGGCATAATTGTATAAAATGCATTAAGTGCACCTAAATATAGGAAATGGCCGAAACATATAGTAACACTGTGGAGCACCCATGGAGGTGCTCATGAATACCATGTGGAAAATGGCCTTTGAGTGAAAAATTACTTTCATGAATGGAAAATGGATTTGTCTTTTACAGCTGTCACCAAAGTTTCAAATTTTGTACCTGCAGAGACCTGTTTTCATGGTATATGCTTCTTCCTCATCCAACAGCAGAAATTTTAAGGGTCACATACAAGTATTCACTGATTAACAATTGTCTGAGGATTAGATCCAGGCTTTGAAATTCCCTTCTTTTAAAACAATGAAACACATAAAAGCTTCCTTGCTTTGATATACCAGAAAAGGAGAAAGAAAGAATGTTGAAATTCTGAAATTTGATCCTCTTTGATCTGAAGATATTGCTGCTGTTCACAGTTAGTTTACCCCACCCCATGTGTTCTTGGAGCATGCAAAAAGAGTGTTAGAATTTTAAAATTCAGATTATATGTAGGAAAACATGTTTTATTCAGTTGACTGGCTCTCAATGCCACAGTGACTGTGTAGGAAAAAATCTAGACATTTTTCCTGCCTTGTGAGTTCTGTTTTTCTGGGTTTTTAGTGGGCTACAGTGACTTCTATTAGTTAATGAACAGTTATTTCTCTCTAAGCATCAGTCTTTTTCTAGAGAGGGTAAATCTCATGGTTTGAGATGTCAAGATTCTGTTGATTCTTATTATGTTGAACCTTATGATGTTGATCCTAGTTTCCAGTTGGTGTTATTTAGGAAATTTTATTTCTTGTGTATTTATAATAATTTTACCTGTCTTTCTGTTTTTAAATGTCTCTCCTTCATGATAGTGTGGCAAATTGAAATACAGCCAGAACAAAATGTACAGGCTCAAGCAGAAGAAAGCAAGCAAAAAGATGTTAAAATGTTTGCTTGAAGTCTTGAAAGGATTGTATCAGTGGCTGATTTTTTTTTTGGCCAGAACAAAGATTTTTTAAATGCAGCCATTCACTTCCACCTCACCTGGGAATGTCCTTGGCAACATGCATTTCTAAGAAACATGAATTCTTACAGGAGTCTCACTGCATTTGCTCTTAATTTGCTGATCAGTTAACATGAAAATGATATGCAAGTAGCAAGCTAATATTATTCAGTTGATTACTACACATAGTTTTACATTATATTGATAGTGTTTCTATAGAAATGTTAGGAAGTGGGCACAGCATATGAACAGCTATATTAAAAATAATCAAAGAAAATAATCTTAAGATTCAGAATTATAATTTAAGCACCTGGCTTGGTGTAATAAAATGGTAAATAAAAGCAAATGAGAACAGACTACAAGGCAGACTTGCAAGACTCCAGTCTTCTTCTTAGTAAGCAATCAGTCAAAAAAGCGTATTAAAGATTGCACATGAGAAGCAGTATTCAGAAAAGTAACTGGTTTGCCAAGATTATTTCTGTTTTGTACTTTGTCAAAACTAATCACAAATGTTATTGTAGTCAGGAAGGAGGGAGAACATCAGCATTAATTTCATGGGGACAGAGCTGTTTACATCCATAGGTCGTGTCAGTTCACTTCAGTCTCCGGGAGTCAGTAAATCTATTTAGTTTTACCAGCTTTTTCATAGAGACAGATAAATTCTGAGCTTAGGACATATCCCAGCTGAATTCTGTATTAGCTCCTTCAAAGAACCAGGTACTTTTGCAAGCACTACCAGGGAAACAGCTATTCTCACTGCTATTTTGCAGGTGGGTGGCAGTGCCATAGGCAGGTGAAGGACTCACACACACAATCCAGTCACTGTTTCAGCAGATCCATGGTCCTTTTTCTTACTTTGGAGACTGTAGTAAATGTGATTCAGTTTGATTTTCTTTGGTCCTGACCCATTTGGAACTGTTCCATCAGAATAGCTATCTTGCAAAGATGTGTCATTATACATAATGAAACGAAGGCAAAATTGTTCAGCAGCCTATTAATGCTGAAAAGAATTCTTCAGGTAAATTCAGCAACTGGTCAGAAACTGGAGAAACGGTACTTCCAGGGCACCAAGTTACCCAGTGACTAAGAGCCAGCATCAGTCCGTCGAGGTGTCAGGACTCACTAATCACAACAGTAATGCTCTTTTCAGTCTGCTTTGTAGGTCACTGCTGGAGCAAAACCAAATATTTTTGCAAGCCCTTTTCCTTTTCTGCACCTGTACTGCTGGATGGGAAAGCCCAGAGGTGACAGCCCAGCCCTGCAGGAGTTTCACTGTTCTTGGGGGTCTTGTAGACATCATGGAATGCCTTAGATCCTTGAAAATGTGAGTCCTGACCTTTTGGCAGTCAGAATCTGCTGAAAAATAGTTTCAGTTGAATGCAATTTAAAAGACACATATAATTATATCCTGTCTTTTCTGTGTCAGTTTCCTCTTATATGCAAGACACAGACATATCTTTTAATGCCTTTTTTAGTTGTGAAGTCCCGTGTCTACGTCAAGTAGATTGATTCCACCACTGGAGAGATGGAGGGATGAATCCAGCCTGACCTATCTGGCCTCTGTGCTGCCCCTTAGCTGCTCATGCATCCTCCATTCTCATTCTGTAAGCATGTTCAGAAGTCCAAATGAGAAATATGGGCAGGAAAAACGGGCCATGTTTCAAAGGCTCATTGGATGATTGATGGAACTGCTTTGCCTAAACAATCCATTCAGAAGAGCTGGTTGTTTTCTGAGTTGTCATGGCTGCTGAGATATATAAAGAACTTCAAAATATTAATTACTGAAGAATCAGTCAACCTGAGAATTGAAGTTCCCACGAGAGAGATGGCAAAGAGAAAATAATAAAGGAGCAGCATGTCCCCAGTTGGTACAACTGTTTGAAAGGAAGATGTGAATGGATTTTATATTAAGAGTAATCCAAAATTTTCATCACTTCATGCCTGATCAGAGGGACTGCTCTAGCTCTTGACAATTTGTTTCTTTTATCATCTGAGTACATTCAGCATTACAAATACACAAAATTGGCCCAAACAGAGGCAACATGCAGAGTGACCCTGTCTTTCTAACATTTTGGCTTTATGTAGGAGACAGGGCCTTTTTCTATACTGTCAGCATGGTATTGTAATTCATTGTCGGAATAAATATATCCTCTGCTGGATATTCAACATTTCTAAGAAGGAGCTGAGAGAAATAATTTTCCCGTGATTAAAGGATTCTGCGATGTCATTGAGCATCGACTCCCACAGTCACTGCACTGTAACTTGTCAGGCAGACTGTAAACAAAGACTGAATTGTTGTTGACTAACTCAAAGTTTTCTGAACATCCATATGGGATGAACTTTTTCCGTGCTGAAAAAGCGACTGTGAAAACCAACAAAAAGGAAGCAACCCCATCATTCAAAATCTGGTGTATGTAATCCATCCATGTTAAACTAGGCTTAGTGCCTCTGCCAATGAATCCAACATCCTCCTCCCACCCTGCACCTCTGACCTGAACCACAGACATGCTTTTGAGCTCTGAGAACCATTTATATGTATCTGTTTCTAAAATACTACAAGGATTAACTATGAAGAGTCATGGGACAGTTTTATCTGTCTCAGTAAGAGTTTTTGGGAACCTTAATGCCTATAAGTCCCTCACTCTTGCTAGTAGAGAATAGCTGGGAATGTAGAGCAGGCCATTAATTTAATAAGTTTCTCCTCAACAGAACCCAATACAATTTTTTAAAATAAAGCAATAGCACCATTAAAATCATAATTCCATGTGCCATTTCATAGCAGCTATAAAATAGCAGCTAAAGTTTAAAACTCTAGTTAGACTTTCACATTTCTTGGGAAATGTTTATCATCACCTCCTAGGCTGATAAAACTCTAATCCTTCCGGTTGATGGGTTGCTATAAACCTTTCATTTCCTGATAGTCTACAATTGGATTTTGCCATGATTGTGGGTAAAATGCAGGAAGAAGGGGATGTGATTTTTGCATATTTAAATTCATTTACCTTTTGTTTCCACTCTTATTTTTGTTCCTAATGAATGGTATTTAATAGTCCGAAACAATGCTCTCACTGTGTTGATTTGAGTCCTGAACAGACAAATGATAACCAAGTGGCTGAAGACATTAGAAAAAGCCAAAGGGGAAACTATGTATAAAAAGTAAGTGCAAAATTTTCAGTTTGTTTTCAGTTATTATTCAGAGAGGTGTCTGAAATGGCTGACTAGTTTTACCTCTCATCTCCTGGTGGCTGTTTTCACATATCTCTTTTTCCTGACTTGGACGGTTGTATTTGACATAGACCAAGCTCCTTATTCCTCGTGCTTGCAGTAAAACTTAAAAAATAAATGTCATGACTCAAATATCAGACAGAATGCAAATTAAAAGGATGTTTTTTTCTAGATTTGATAGCTTTAAAGACACCATTTGTGCATCTGGTTCTTGGTGGGGAGAGGGGTGTTTGATTGGTTTGGTTTGGTTTGTTTGTTTGTTTGAACTTTTGGTTTTGGTTTGTTTGTTAGCATTCAAGAAAGATGGTTCCAAAGAGTAAATATGAAAACTGTTCAGATGACAGCTTTTTATCCAGAGACCAGTGTATCCAGTGCTTATCAGTTCTGACCAATTTTTCATACTGTGGAGAATTCATCTTGCTGCCTAGAAAAGACCACAGAGTTCACTGCTGGTTGTGTCAAATCCTCTTCTCCCGGTCTTGGGGCAGCTCTGGGTCACTGAGGATACTCTACAGTCCTGTCTGTGGTCCCATGTCCTGCTGCATCCCAGCTGAGGAGGACTCATAAACAGACAGCAAGGAGGTATCAGGACCCAGGGAGGTTTTTCTTAACTAAGTATTTGGCCAAGGAAGAGCTTTGTGTCAGTTTACCACCTGGTTTGTTTCCAAAGTGAAATCTAACCCCGTTCAAAATGATGAAACCACCTGTTTGTCCAAAGGCTGCATGGGACATTTTTGTATAAATGGCAGCCCTTAGTGAAATAAGGCAGGGCACCAGCAATATGAGGGACTGCAAAACCCCCATGAATGATGACAGTAAGGAGATGATTCCCTCCTGGCACTGGCATGGCACACATGAGCTCAGTGCAGCCCTTTTCAAAGCCTGTGGAAGGTCAAAGGTTTGTGGAAGAGGTGCTCTTGGGCAGCCTGGGGCAACACAACCAATAGAGACTGAGGGTCCAGGGGACCAGGTGGAAACTCATCAAAATTGCACCCCTTCTGCTCCCACCATAGAGCACAAAGGGAAAAACCTCTGCACCAAAAAATCTGATCTACCAAATTGCTTGCTACTGCAGGCATTGCTAATATGGGCCGTGAAATGGCCTCAAATGTCTCTATTTTTAAACCTACATCAGTTCTCAGCTGCATGTAAGACTGAATGACCACAACGATTTTTGTACCTTAGTACATTTTTTCCCAATCTGTAAACCAAAAATAGTAACACTAAGCCTAACAACAGATGCTGTGAGGCTAAATGAACTTCTGGCTCTCATCAAAGGATACAATTTAGGGCCACTGCCTTCGATAATGCTGTGCTCATGCTCATCACTAGATTTAAACGCCACTGGCTGTTTTATCTGATCTCTTTGCATTGAATGTGTTAGATAGAAAATAAATGGGAAAATATTTTCAGGCTAAAGAGTAAATTCATTCTCAATTTTGCTAACCATTTAATAAACAAGAAAGTGATAAACCCCCAAAGGATTATTTTAAGAAACAATAACAAAAGACAATGGGATTATTTTCACTTGCCATCTGGTTTTTATTTTCTAAATGCATAAATATTAAATCCAGCAAAGACTGTTAAATAATTAATTATGACAGTCAGAATGGAAGGAGCTTAGACTTCCTCCTTTGGACTTTTGGATGAAACTTAACAGCATGTGTTTGAGTAAAACAAGCCTTCCAGGAAAACATCTTGTTCTGTTGAGGTTTCCAGAGAGGCAGAAGACCCTCAGCTCCACACTAAGGTTTAGAATGGGAACAGCTCACAGGTAAATGTGAGAATTTTTCATTGTCAGATATGACCCACCTCAGCATCAGGGACTTCTAGAAAGATGCATTGTGAGGCCATGAGATTCCTCTAAGCAGCTAGAGGAATTTTAAATGACTGATGCCCACTTCTACACTGCATGTGAACCATTAAGCAGATGTTTGCACCTCTAGTTTAATCAAAACTTTCCACTTTTGCTCCTGACCGTACACATAAATGCTCTACCTGATAGGGAGTGTGCAACCCAGACATTATGCTTGGAGAAATACCAAGAACTCATCCCCCACTAATTTCTAGCCCTGTGTCAAAGCAGGTTGGTTTTCTTTTCCTCCCCATTTTATCAAAATAACTGTCTTCAACATGGGATGTATATGACAGATGAGCAAAAAAGGTTTTGAGACCACAAATGAGAGATACATCTTAAGAGAAATGAAAAATGCACCCATAAATTTTTTAACTTCCCTTTGCCATGCTGGTACAGGTGGAGAAGATAACAGGCCATGACTCTTTTGCCTCATTCCCACCTCTAGTACAGGTGCAGTGTAAGGCAGTGTGACCATCTAGCTTTCAAAAAGGGCTTTGCCACAGAAAGACTCCCCTCAAATCAGACATCTCCTGATTTGGAGACGAGGTCATGCCTCTTGTTTCTAATTCTCAACTCTGGTCTGTTTTTCAGAGCAGCAAAGCATCACTTTATGGTTACTGCGGCTGGTTGAAGATAGCTATGTGAGCAGGACATCTTGAGCTATTGCATGGCAGGCCCTGCTTCAGCACTTGAGAGTGGAGAAGGCAGGAAGTACCTGCACATTTTCTCCCTCTGTCCCACGCAAGCAGAATTAAAAAACAGCACTGGATGGAGGGGGCATTGTTAATATTGTCTTATTTTGCTCTTTGTGGTCAGTGCTGCAGACTGCAAACACATCTATGTGAGGAACTCACTTCAGCTTCTGCTGAAACCACATTTTCTTGTTATTTTCATATTTAGTGGTCTGGCTTAGACCACACACAAAGTGTGCTATGACACATGGCTGCTGCTGCTGATTGATCTTTGGTTTACCAATGCCACAAAATTTCTCCCCAGCTTCCTTCTGCTGATTTGTAGTGTGGGAGAACAAGTTGAAAGCCTATTCTATTCTCATTAGAAAATGATTTCTCATCTCATTGTTCAAGTGGATTTTCAAGATCACACTGTGCTTCCTCCACATCATGCAGGGAAAGGAATGGCTCTTTTTTTCAAATATGTGTATTTGTCTCTGGCCAAGCCATCCACTGAGGTTCCACATGGCCCTGCAATCAATCATAACCTGTGCTAGAAGTGGATTTTTAAATGGGTCTTCTATGTTAAGCTGTATAATTGATAATACGGTGATGAGATAGAAAAAAAAGGAAAATAAATGTAAGTCTGTTTAAAAATCTATGTTCCTTACAGACTTTGCCTAATTTTCTGAATGCAGAGTAAATTACTTCTGTCTGTAGATACAGAAAAGAATTGCCACATATTCAAATGATTGCTACAAGTGAAGGTTGGATTTTTCAGAATGGCTGTCTGGCTCAGATAGTAGCCAAACAGTGGAGATAGAACAAGTCACCTCTGGTCTGTTGAACTGTCCATGTTACTACACTATGAAGTAAAGCCCCAAAGAGGAGGTAAGTAGATCAAAATTCAGTGGAAGACAATACAGACCAACTTTAAGCATCAGATAAAAGAGCTTGTCCCATTACTTTCTGACTGATAAGACACAGTTATTAATAGCAAAGTTTGCCAAGATTTGTCAAAATCACTTTGGATGCCCAGAGAACATTCTTGCATCTCAATCTCTTCGTTAGTCAATGAAGACAGACTGTATGGAGTAATTCTGCTTATTTAAACACCATGGTAAACAGAAACAAACTGAATATTAAATCTTTCTAGTCTACTTTGCAGACTTCTATGGGTGTTTAGATGATGTAGTCCAGGTGGAGACATAGAAACCAGTATTTAGTCAAAGAATCCTGTCTGTTAATCCTCTCAGTTAAAGCTCCTTAACTATAAATCTGGACCTTGAGTTGCTTAGGATCATTTCAGATCATCCAATCCACAAAAATAAGAACAGATTGGGTGACTTTTCAATTACTTGTCCAAAGACTGGAGATATGAACACAGGTGTGCACCAGAAATCCCACAATCTCAAAGTTCCAGAGTTAAGTCTGTAAAACTATTACCACGAATTCATGCTGATTTTCATCAGTACCATTTATTATGTGGGAAAGTACTTAGAGGATAAAAGTAATTTAGTAGTAATCATGCTCTGAAACGGAATTAAATTACTTGAGAATGTTAAAGCTTTTCTTTAAGTTGAACTCTTATTCCAGATTATGCACATTACTTTTCCTTTTGGACACATGCACAGCAACATAGCCCTGACTTACATGCACAGCCAATACAGTCACATGCGTGAGCTGTGCATTTTCCTGTGCAAATGGCGTCTGATCTTGCAACCACCGAATGTGAATGAAAGGAGCTATTAACTCTGCTGTGCAGGACCATGATCATGGGTACCTGTGAATGTGACTTTTGATTTTTCCCTACCACTATCACTCAGCTTCTAAGACTTGCAGGACATAACTACACCAATTTTTCCACTCTAGAAGTTCCAGCCAATTGGTGCGAAAGACATTCCTTTCATTAAAGGAATAATGTGTCAAGAAAACAGACTACACATTGGGGTTTAGGTTTTTGAATTATATCAGGAGAATTCACAGAGTTTGGACACACTGTGGTAAACCATGGTTGCCTTCCCCCCACAACCTCTGTACAGAAGAGACAGGTATTTAAAAGATTTGAGGAAACTGTTATAATCAAATGATTGAATAGAGAGGATTTCCCCATCCTCTTTGCCTCCGTGCTGCTCCTCCTGTCTGGGACTGTGAGAGCTGGTGAACACTAGCCCCTTCCTTGCCCAGGCAGCACATTTCAGAGAGGCTCCTGGTGTTTGCAGGTTTCAGGAGGTTCTATCTGACGTGGGAAAAAAGACTTAAGCGACTGACATCAATGGAGGATAGAGTACCACAGAACTCGCCTGACTCTATTTGTGCCCCTCCTGCTGCTCCCATTCAATTTGCCCCGTGCATTCCTCTCTGTGCTGTGCAAGCAGAAAGAAGTCTATGTCCAAGTGCCCTTGAACATTTCCCAGCACACTGCACAATCCTTGTTTCAGTGTGAGCTGGGATGTACGTGACCTCCACAAGTCTTGGGAGAACATTTGATACTGCCCACACGCCCTCACTGGCATAGTAAGTGTTGGCAGTTTGTGATCAAAGGGTACTTTGAGCTTCCTGGGAGCAGTGGGGTGAGGTGGAGTGCCAAGGGGGATGTTCTTCTCCACCCACCTTGATGCAGACCCAAGGGAACCACACAGCTGATGCATGACAGCCTCCAGAAAAGCCTCTGAGGAGGGAGAAGTCCAATCACAAAGGCTAGGCCATTGTTCATTGGCCTCTAAGAAAACCCAAATCAAACAAATATACAGTAAATAGATGTCATCTTCCAGATGGACCTGTGTGGCTTCTGGGGAAGGGTTTGGCTTGCCATGAAGACAAGGATGCCCAAAGCCTTTGTGAAGCCAAGACCCTTGTTGCAAGCTGGAGGCATTAGAGCTTTTTCCAAGATACATTAGGTCTTTAATACGCAAAACATAACACAAGTGTCAGATGATGAAATGGGTTGAGCAGCTGGTGAGAAAATCCTCTCCTGAGGACTATTAAAGCAGGAACATCTAGATACATAAAGGCCATTGAGTAAAGGCCAACAAAAGCTCATCCCCTAACAAGCTGCTCCCTAATTCTGCTACAATTTTTGTCTCTCTGGGCCATGCTTCTGGACTCTGAGCAATGCCAATGCACTGAACACTGTGGACTTGGTGTCTCATTTCACTGTTACACAGTCAGAGTGGTTTGGTACTAAAATTGCTGGTGTTGCAGGGTGGTTGTGGATCTGCACCAGCAATTGGACCTGCAGGAGCATGAAACCAGGCCAGGTGCATTCTGGAGATGCTGTTTGACATCCAGCTGAACATGAGCCAGCGTGTGTCCAGGTGGCCAAGAAGTCCAATGGCACTTGACCTGTATCAGAAGCAGTGTGGCCAGCAGGGCCAGGGCAGTGATTGTCTCCTGTCCTTGGCACTGGTGAGGTGACACCTCAAATTCTGTGTTCAGTTCCGGACCTCGCACTACAGGAAGGACATTGAACTGCTGGAGCTTGTCCAAAGAGGGCAACAAAGCTGGGGAAGGGTCTGGAGCACAAGTCTGATGAGGAGCAGCTGAGAGAACTGAGCATGCTTAGCCTGGAGGAAAGGAGGCTCAGGCAAGACGTTTTCAATCTCTTTAACTACTGAAAGGAGGCTGTAACAAGGTGGAGGGTGGTCTCTTGTCACACGTAAAAAGTGACGAGACTAGAGGAAATTGCCACAAGATGTGCCAGGGGAGTTTTAGTTTGAATATTAGGAAAAATTTCTTCACTGAAAGGGTTGTCAAGCATTGAAACAGACTGCCCAGGGAAGTGGCTGAGTCATTATCCCTTGAATTGTTCAAAAAACATGTGGATGTAGCATTTGGGGATATGGTTTAGTGGTGAGCATGACAGTGTTAGGATAATGTTTGGATTCAGTGATCTTAAAGGTCTTTCTAACCTAAATGATTCTATGGTCTCAGTGTTGAATAGGGACAGAAAGTACTATTAATCAAATTCCTATCTTTAAGTATATTCTTGCTTTTTCACAGGGTGACATGCTTCTGTATCTAATGGTCTGGAATTGTGCAGGACAGATTTTATAATAAAGGATCTCTTTTTCCCTCATAATTGCCTAAAAGACTAAACTATCAGGAGGGCAAAGGAAATTCTCCTTTAAGCAGGGGCTGAGCAGTAAGGAGAAGCTGAAAAGGATTTGAATGCTGTAGTGAACATTAAGTTCCTTCTTCTGTTCTTTGTTTAAATTATGGCTAAGCATGTAGTTGGATAAAAGGTTAAAGATACAGAAGTCATAGTTTGGGGAAATGAAGGATTAGGGCTTGGCTTGACCTGAAGTCATGTGACAAACTTCCTTTCAACATTTATTATTGTTTTGAACACTGGGATTAGGCTGTGCTAAGCACTGAGGAAAAAAACCCAAACCCAATAACATAAAACTAAACAAAATCCCTGTCGGTATAAATTCACCATCTGGCTACAAAAGGCTCTCTCATGCCTGTGTTCAGAGCTGAGGTCCTGACCGATCCTCAGATTTTCACCTGGATTCCCAAAGCTATTGTTTCTCACCACATTTGTAGAATCATAGGAAAATTCAGTGGCAGGGATCCTTGATTCTGAAAAGTGGGCCACAATTGTATGGTTGTATGGGATGCATTAGAATGGAATTACATTAAAACCAGGTTTAAAATGTCTTGAACAAAAAAGGAGGTAGCGTTTCATAAGAGATATGTCCACTGCAGTTATACACAGCACTTGAAATCTTATTATGCTCCACGTTTTGTGTGCTGTGTGAGGAGATCTGCAACACAGCATGGTGTTCCGTCCTGGCTGAATGCTCAGTCTGATCCTGACTGACTGAACCCTCACTCATTCAGAGGGAACATGCATAATAATTGAGAAAAAGCAAATTACTAAAAAATCTCAGACAAGAAACAAATCAGTTGTTGACTTGTGCTAAAAATACTTGCATGGTTAACACCTAGGACCATGAGATCCTGGGTCATGCATGTGCTACGCAGGGCCTAGTGTCATGTGAATGAATGAGCAATAATACTCAAATGTCCTTTTCGCAGTCTGTTACGGGAGTATGGCTGGAGGTATAAATCACTGTGAAAGCTACCAGCATTTGCAAGCTAAAACACAGAACAGCTGTGGTTTTTTCCACTATTAAGTCAAGCACAATTACAAACTACAGTAATCAAATATGAAGATAATGTTTAAAATAAGAACAGCAGTAGGAAGTGGGAAAAAAATAGGAAGCAGAAAAATCTAGTGTGCTCTGTAGCCTGGAGGAAGGCAGAAAGAATTGGGACATATTTCTGCATTTTGTTCCCTTATGTCAGTCAGTTCCACACAGCATGTGCTAGCAGGAACCAGAGAAACAGACATAAAATAGCAACCTATGAGGAAACGTAATCCAGAGTCCAGAGCAGGGTAGAACTGGGAGGTGTGACTGGGAAGGGTGTCAGTGGCTGTGGCAATTCCTTCCAGAGAGGAATTCAGCCAGTTTAAAAATAGAAGTTGTCAGGCAAAACAGAAAGTCCTGGAGACAAGCAGGTGGCTGCAGCAGATTTTTGTTTGAAATGATAAGGTGGAGGAAAATTACCATCTTCATCCAACCTTTCTGTTTTTTGAGATTGAGAAGAAGCCAGAAAAGTTCATAGAAATCTCTTGCCTTCCCACTGAGCACCTTTTCATGGAAACATTAAGATAATGTGCAATATGAACTATTGCTTCTTCTCCAATTAGTGTACTGATGTTCTCTTTACTTCCACAGTTTTGAAGGTCACTTAGAGGCCAGATACTCTTCCAAATGTAAAATGTAATTTACTGCCTATGTCAAAGGTTTTTTTAGTTTCGCCAGGGCTCAGAAACACTCATCCTCATCCCTGCTAGCACTTGGAGACAGTTGCCTCTGGCAAGGAAGGAAGGGATCTATTCCTAAAGTAACCAGATAATGTCAGAAATGGGAACAGGCAGAATCAGACATACAACCGCCATAGCAATCTATCAGTGATTCCCAGGGGCTCTTAGAAAACAGCCTTGACACACTCTCTGCAGGAATTTACCATCAGGGTAACCAAATACAGCTCCATGCACTGCAAGAAGAACAAAGCATTTTCGTTGATTAGATGCTACATGCAAACCAATAAACATATTGTCAAAGTACATGCTTTTGCAGATAATTCATTTTAAAAAGAGTAGATATAGTCTTGTGTCAAAAATACCTCTGCTGTACAGGGAAAGATACATCATGCCTAAGTTTGGATGACTACAGGGCTTGCTTCTCTACCTGAGCTCCTGACATTGCCAATGGAAAGAAAAAGTAGACGATTTTAAATATAATGTATATAGTGTATTTTAGATATTGACTTTAGAGTGACATAATGGACAGTTGTAATCACTCTTAAGCAAAGCCAGATGAATGTCTCTGACATTCTCTTCTGCACATCTGGTCACATGGAAAGGAGTAGTTTAAGCTAAGAGACCTGGGCCTGTGTAGACCAGCGCTGCCCAGTAACCATAACCTCCTGCCCCATGTGGATATGCTGCTTTATTTAACCCACAATGTTTTACAGTCATCTGGGACAGCCTCACTGATCTGCTTGAGCTAGCAATGAGAGGAATATGTCTCCTAACAGACCCATGCCTTTGGGGCAGCACTGCCTGAACCAGGTCTCTTTTCTGGACTGTTATTGTAGCTTTGTATTTTCAGGGATGCCTGAACACTCCCCAAACAGCAATAGGGACTGCAAGAGCTGTACTTTGCCGTGTATCACCGGGACGACAAGCAGTCTAGTCTTTTCCTGTTCCTTTTCCTGTACCACTGAAACAGGTGTTGACAGCAGGTTGTCAGCCTACAAAGTTCTGAGGCATAGAAAAAGTCCCCCCAAATCCTTTGGTTTTCAGCTGCACACCCTGATATACTCTGGTACTTTGTTTCTTCCATAGATGTATCCTGCTCTCTTTGTCTTTCTCCTGAACCTTCTTGCTGTTTCTTTTAGTTATTTTTTTCCACAAAATATGTTGATTTTGCAAATTTATAACTGCTCAAGGGCAGTATGAAAGGCATGCAGTAGGCCTGAAATCAGAGTCTCAGTAGGACATTTCCAATTAATATTCATCCTTTGAGTTCCTCAGAAATGTCAGTTTCCACCACTGGGAAACTCTAGCATTTCTGACCTTGTGTTCCAAAGTGAAAAAAACCCCAAATCAACCAGGAAATCCGAAATCTTATACCAGTACAGGTATTTTCACCTGTCGCTGTGTGATAAGAAATTAAGAGGGAAGTTTGAATTCTGCAAAACAAGTATTTTTCAAAGGAAAAAATGTTAGTTACCATATTTTCAGCTGCAGCTAAATGAAGTCTATCTCTTTATTCAGATCTGACTTTCTTCACTAAATTCACGTGGCAGGATACTGGCTTAAGAGAGATTATTTTGCCAGCATGCTGTTCTGCAGCATTTTCTAATTTTGCTCAAATAGCTTTTCCCCAGATAGCCCATGGGTAGGTGGTATAAACAGTAGCGTATACTTTGTGACTACCTTTCCAATTTCAAAGAAAGTTCAAGTTCATTTGCTATTACAATGTCTATCTGGCAAATGACTTCTAATCATAATCTATGATGCTACCTTCTGTGTTTGTGCAATTAAAAAGAGATGATCAATCTCTAAAATGTCACATTGTAATGCCAGTAATGACCTTGTGTGCACATTCAGGGGATGAACACTTTCCCTGTATTTCCTCTTATGGTAATGAAGTGTCTTTGTTCTTGTTACTGCCTTTTCTGTGGCAAGGGTAGGGAACGTTGGATGCATCTCTGGTGTAAACCAATGCACCTTATAAAGAGACAGATTTGATTAAGTGATTTTGAAGAGGTTTTCTCCAACTGATAGAAAATATGAATATGAAGACTCAAAAGTGCAGGACAGGATACAAAGGGATTTTGCTCAGTGCATCTGTTAGAGAAAGCAATATGTGTGCATGTATTTTCATACTCAGGATACAAAAGGGAGGGGGTGTTAAGATCCAGTTATCAAAACTGTTAGAGATATGCCTCTGCCCTGATTAAGGTGCAAAGGAGACCATATGCCAAAGTCAATAGTATGGACTGCATTTAACAGTAAATGTGAGGTAGAGAAAGAGAGAAAAATAGAAAAAGGGGATGGGGAAAAGAGAAAGAGAGTGATGGAGAGACAGAATAAGTAGAAAATATCTCCACTTCCTGGATCCCAATGGCATCCTGTTGATCTTCTTCTTCTGGTCTTCTCAGTGCTGACTGTCCTGCTAAGCACAGAGTTCAGTGGATTAAAACATGTTCAGGCTGGGTGGGAATACCCAGGTACCCCCCTTGGGGGGTAGGGGAGGGTAAGTTTGGCACTGTCTATTGCAACAGGCTCTGGATCTGTTGGATCACTTTGCCTCATGTGCAGTCTCTGGTGCAAGGCCTGAGGAATCAGTATGGGCATGCTTTGGGAGTGTTTGATGGATTATGACACCTCCTCAGCTGCCCCTCACATGAATTCCCCTTGGACGTGGCCTTGCCAGGGAGCTGGGGGATGAGGAGGCTTATATCAGAGCCGCTTTTTGTAAGGGAGGATGGATTTCACTCCCTCTGGCCAGAGGTTACACCACACACCCAAAAACTCTCCTTCTCCCAGCTGGGTTGGAGAGGACTTGTCTGCAAACCTGGTCTAAGGAAGTGAGTCTGTGGATTATGGTCTTAACTTCCAGTGCAGTTCCTGTCAGGAGGCATATCTGGGCGGGGAGTGGGCTTTGGTGGTCACAGCTTCTTTAGCAAGGTTTAAGCCATTAACCATAACATTTCAGCCTCTCACAGGGGGCCTTATGTTGTGGGCACTAGAACAGGAATGTCTTCAGTATCTTCTGGATCCTACCTAAAACTAGCAGAGCACTGCCAAGCAAGCCAGTCCCATGGGGACTGTTCAGTCATCACCTCACTTCACCTCTGCCCTGGCCTTCTAATATTTCCTGTATGAGCAACAGCTGCATGTCAGGGTAAGCTCTGCTCAGGACAAGGGTTGACTGGCATCCTCCTCCAGCACCATCCTGCAGAGGGATCTCACTGGCAAAAGATCTTTGACCTCTCCTCCTCTTCCGTTCCTTTCTTTCCCAGTCTGCTTCCTTAAGTTCAGTCCTCAGGGGAGAAAAAATGTCATTGTGACACCTGTAAGTGAAATGAAAAATGGTAACTCTTTTTAGCTGAGATTTTTGTGCTTCTCAAAACACTTCAGCGATGTCTGTAAGTTGGCATTTCATTTTTCTTTGGCAGAGGTCTCTGAGGCAGAAGGACAAAACAAAGACTGCAGGGTAGTACCTGTGCCAGTCTTTAGACATGAAAGACTGGGTTAGGAATAGAATAGAATAGAATAGAATAGAACAGAACAGAACAGAACAGAACAACATTTTGGTTGGCAGGGACCTAAAAGAATCATCTAGTCCAACTGCCTAACCAACCCCAGGGCTGACCAAGTTAAAGCATTTTGTTAAGGGCATTATCCAAATGCCTCTTAAACACTGACAGGCTTGGGGCGTTTATCACCTCTCCAGGAAGCCAACTCCAGTGTTTGGCCACCCTCTTGGTACAGAAATGCTTCCTAGTATCCAATCTAAACCTCTCCTGGTGCTGCTTTGAACTATTCCCACACATCCTATCACTGGATCTCAGGGAGAAGAGTTCAGCCCTCTCCCCTTGCCCTCCTCAGGAAGCTGTAGCAATGAGGTTGGTGCTCGTCTGCCTCTTCTTCAAGCTAGACAAGCCCAGAGTCCATCATCACTCCTCACAGAACATCTCACAGAATGTATCTTGCAGCCTGTTCACCATCTTTGTCATCCTTCTCTGAACGCACTCAAGGACCTTTACTTCCTTCTTAATTGTTGGGGCCAAGAACTGCACACAGTGCTCAGGGTGAGGCTGCAGGAAGAGCCTCAAAAGCAGGATAAGCACCTCTTTAGATCTCTCCATTTGAACTAGACACCTTAGCTTCCCTTTCCAGTTAGCAGACAGAAGCAGACTGATTCCTTGTGCCTGTGGTAGATGAGATGAACTGCACCCATTCCTCTCCATTGATCACAAAGGTAATGCAGTGATGACAAGCTTGGCAGCAGATGTCTGTGTTTTAGAAGCTGATGTGCAGTGAGTCACATTTTCTCTGTTGTGACAAATGTCAGCATTCTCTGGCATTACTTTTGATACACTATCAAGACTACCTGCTGCCATGTGATGAATGTCATATTCAGACTCAGCTCCAAGGTACGGATGAGACTGATGTTCCTTGGTCTGGGGTGTAAATTCTAGGTCTTATCTAATGTCTTCAGCAAACTTCGTGATTGAAAAGTTCCACAAGATAGTTGACTATGAAGGACATTTGGCAGCCATAACTTGTGTAAAAGAGTGAGAAAACAAGATGAAAGGACTATTTTTGTGGCCTTGAAATTACTCAGCATTAGAGAGTTTTAGAACAATTTAGCCTTGGCTAAGGAGGATAAAAACCAAGAAAACAGAACAAGTAACCAAGAAATCTACTTTGTAGACTGTCGTAACTTCTGAAAGTCCAGTCTTTCCTGCCCATCACATTCCAGTGTACATCTATCAAGAGACACAGTTTTTTCCAAATGTGGGCCATTGCCAATCCCAGGTTGAAAATGCCCTGTTCTGAATTACCACAATTTATCAATTTTACTCATTGTTAGCTGCTTCACTGGAATATTTTGGAAAACAGCATTTGTCAGACTGGCATTTTGCAGAGCCAAGATCTCTAGGTAGTATGAAAATGTCATATTCCTTTTCACTTTATTTTCAGTTTTATGATCTTGCATGATAAACATAAAGCTAATCACTTCTCCCTCATTATATCTTCCAGAAGAGAAGACCCAAGCCATATCTCCAGGGTAAACAGTGTAAAAAGTGTCTCGTAACACTTTTTACACTGTTTGACCTGGTCTCAGCATAGCCAGCTGTCTTTGGCTGGGAGAAATTACAGTCATTCCATCTTTGCCTGTACAGCCACTGGGATACACATCTTGAAGCAGTTACTCTCAAATATCACTTGAGTCCCTTGTGATAGTTGTACCACAGAAACCATTTATCAATGCCTTAAAGGGCCATTTTTATTTAACTAGAGGAAACAGGGAGATAAAATATTATCATTTCTTCCTGATTAAAGAAACCCCACATGTCAGATTTAATTTTAATGGAGTGGGAGGATGGGTATGTTTAGAGAATCATATCCATTTGGTTGAATTAATTATTGAGATTAAAAACTCTGACATAATCAAGCAGGAAAGATGAAATCATATTGGGAAGCAAATACTGTATTTTGAAATCAAGACACTCACTTGAATATATGCCACAAGCAGAATATAAAGGATAAATGGCTTCTTGATCATCAATTCCATTTTCATCTTGTCAAGTCTTACAGAGACGACAGCTTTGCAGGCCAGGTCAAAAAAATAAACAAAACAAAACTAAAACAGTAATCTGAAGTGTAAAGAAGGATTATGTTTGGTTTTTATATCAATCTTGTGATTCTCTGTGCAGGACAGAATCAGCTCTCCCTGAGCCATGCTGGGCTTGAAATCAGTTAACTGTGTAAGCCCAATTTCTGGCTACTCTGATGTCATCTTCTTCAGATGACCTCATATTTAAATTTGTATCTGAATGTGAAAACAAACAAACAAACATACAAGCAAAAACCCAACAAAAAAATATTGAGAGGAAGTACAAAGCCCAGAAAAAAAGGATTTTTATGTCTTCTGTTCAGCCAGGTCTGAAAGCCATAAGCTGAGTGTTGCAGTGGACCAACATTATCTTACAAGGCACATAAGCCTCTCTTAGCAGGAGTAGCTCAGATCTGATTGAGCTCCTCTCTCATCTCACAGTGCTCATGAACTGACTCAGCTGTCTTACAGGATCATGCTTGCTCTTCATAAAAACACAAGCAGAACAAGCAGTTTTAGAGTTCATGCTTTGCTTGCTGTCTAAAGATCAGCTAGCTGATTGATTGAATGGATTCCTTTGTTTTCCAGAGACATGACTGCTCTATGCCTTACCTTCTGACCACATGTGGGAGGAAAGACAGACCATGAGCCTGGAAGTAACTGAAATGCCTGTATTGGCTATTTTCAGAAACAGTTTTCTGAAGATGGACATGCCCTAAAGTTTCAGGTACTGAGTTGGATCCTACTGAGGAGTCTTTGGGGAGACATGTGCTGACTTCAGTAGCAGCTGAATTGTGCCTAATTTCCCCAATGAATTATGATGTATTATCCAAATTAACTGCTGTCTCATTTTATATATATAGGCCTGTAATCATTTAAAAATGGACGTGATGAGACTATCAAGGAAAACAGGAATGTCCTGTGCTGTTATATTCACTTCCTGTGTCCCTGAACAGAGTGGAGGTTGCCTACACAAAGCCGTGTGTGTGGGCATGCTGGTCAGTCAGCACAGGAGTAGGTGCCCACAAAGATGGAAAATCTCTGTCCTTGGAGATTTCCAAAACTCAGCTACGCAATGTGCTGAGAATCCTGATCTAACTCTGAAGATATCCATGCTTTGAGCAGGAAACTGGACTAGATGACTTCCAGACGACCCTTCTAAGCTAGAAGTACCCAAATATGAGACTGTACAAAGCTGCTGAGAAGTTTGAAAATGTAGTAAGAATAGAAAGAACCTACTTGATGTTCTGAAAAGAAACAAAGACTGGAAAGTTTAAAACCAAAAACTACAAGCCTACCGTCTTGCTTTCAAATTGTTTAATTGCCCATAATAATAATTGAAATCAGTCATCTTTTCCTCTCATTCTGTGCCCTAATGCTAGAGTAGAGAACAAGCTTTCTCTTTTTGCAGCTCTACAGTTTCCTTTTTTGCTCTCATTTGTGTCCCACCCTTATAGATCTTTCTAGTAGTAGGAGTATCTGTTCAGTAGCACAAGAAAACACACTGTTATGTCTATTGCCATACTCTGCGGTCTCTGAGTTTCATTAATTTGAACCCTTAGTGCAACATTTTCACAGAGTGACACCTTCCTGTATAGTGCAACTCAAATTCTTGAGGATATTTGGTGCCCTCCTACTCCTTTAGGCAAGGCAGGCTGCCATGTAGGTGTTGTCAGATCTTTCACAGCTCAGCCCATCACCCCGACCTCTCAGATGTTACATTTCTCTTCTCTCACTGAGGTTTCACAAATCCACTGACAGGGCCCTACAGTGCCCACCTAGGGTCAGAGGCCCACAGAGCTGCAGGTAGGAGCCTCACATTGTTTGCCTTGAACAGAGAGCTTTATGAAATCCTGTTGGCACCTTTTGCTTGCCACCAGACAAGTGACATTAAAGTCCTCTCCTCAAGAAGTATCATATATGGTTATATAAATGTGGTGGGGTGGAGGAATATCAGCAGAAAGGGGGTGGGAGTGGGACACTGAGAGTGTTGCACAGAAAGGAGACTGGACACCTAAGCAGGTCATCTGGAGGGAAGTAGAGGATAAAGTCCTGTCTGGGACCTGTCTGTGGCTCATGACCCACTCACTTTCATAAATCCTCATCCCTTTTAGGAAAGATGTCAGTTCAAGGCTGAAACTTTCTAGAAGATGGTCAGAAGGGCAAAGCTCAGCATGATCACATTCAGTCTCTGAAGGTTTGGTGGTATGTACTCCCTCCAGCTGGACTGCCCCTGTTCTGGCAATGGAGTGGCTGGGCTCGCCGTGGGCTGCAGTGTGTCCATAGGGACAGCAGGGTGCTCAGGGCTGATGAGCAGTGCCTGACCTCCATGCACCAGATCTCCACGGTGGAGGTGCCAGCAGAAGGCACTCAGATGTGCACAGAGCAGTCCCAGGGCAGCAGAGAAGTCTGTGGCCTGCAAAGGGCTCCTTCTGTGCAGCACTTCTCATGGGCTGCTCTCCAAACACAGCCAGAGAACAGGAAAGCAGGTTTCACTTCACACTGAATTGTTTATAGAGATATATAAATATATTTAATTTCATGACTGTGAAATAAAGACATTATTTCAGCCAGGNTTCTACTCTATGTGTAAAAGGATTCAAATGTGCCTAGAGAGGACAGAAAAAAATAGGAATAGGAAAAATCATTATATAGTTTCATTTTCCACAGAGAAAAATTAGACACAAGGAAGGACAAGTCACAAACCTCCAAGTGGAAGCAGCTTTTGCTGGGGTAGAGGAAGGCAGGTGATCCAAATCACCAGAAGACCAGTGACACAGCTGGGACTGGACAGTGGACCTCCCACATGCATCTATTCTGCCTCCCATGTTGCTCTCCTCCATCAGTTCTCCTCCCTGGATCAAAACCATTTGATCTGGTTATTAATTTCTAGAGCACCCTTCACCTGCCATATCACTTGTTCTGAATGATGTGTGAGCTATAGATGAGAAAATATGTGTATTGTGCCTCTGCACAGGGAAGGAAAGCTGCTTGTGCAGTCTTGCTTCCACAATCCACAATTTTCCAGACATACAACTTTCCCTTTTTCCTAGGATAATCCACCTTTTTCTCTCTGCTTCCTTCTTGAGCATTTCATTGCCCTTCACCTAAACTTTTGCTCATTTCCTTCCTCATATCCTCAAAAGCAGGGGAAAGAAAAAAAAAGGAGGTAGACATATTTAATAGCTGAATTTTCTGGATGAAGAACACAATGCAGAAAACTCAGAGTAAAAAGTAAATTTCATGAATTTCAGCTTTTTAATGAATGCCAGATACTGCTCACTGTGAAAAATTAAGATGTAAGAAACTTGGTGCTGTGAAGGAGGTTTTATTAGCATTCTGCCCCCCTGAATCTTCAGCGCTGGAAATCTTTTGTCCACGGTGATACAAAAGGGATTAATTTGGTCTTTCTCGCTGCTTTATAATGCTGGGGACAGCAGGTGTTGCATGACTCAGACTGAAGCACAGTTTGGTTGTGCTATGGGCTCATTGCCCGTCTCAGAGGGGTGGCCCCACAATGCACACCTGCAGGGAAGGACCACAGCCTCCTCTTTTCCCACAAGCGCAGGGGACAAGGGCACAAAGACATCAGCATTGAAACTCCATCAAATAGGCTGCAAGAGGAGCAAGGAGGAAGATGAAGGAGAGAAAAGGTTAGCTCTAGAGTTGAGCATTTTTCCAAATAGTGCCTGAGAAAAAACAAGGGCACAATTCCTACTTACACCTGTGGCATTTGTGGAATATGATTCATGCATTACACAGAGAGCTGAGGTGTTGAGCTCAGGGCTAGAGCTTTAGAGATAAAGCAAGTGCTGGAGTCCTGGTTCTGGGATAGTGTGTACCACCAATTCTCTGTACGGACCACACTCAGTTGTCTCTTAAGACTCTTCCCCAGTGGGTCACTCCCAGGGCTTGCTTAATGCAATACCACTTTTTTATTTTCTTAAAAATCCTTTGTGTCTAACCCTTTAAATGTGAATTAATATGTAGCTACATCCTTTTACTATCCACTTACAGTTTCCCTCTAGAAAACGTAACACAATTTTACAACCAGTATATTAATTTCTTCCACTAGTAGAAACCAGTTTCTCTTACACATTTCCTCTCTTCCAGCCTCAGAATATTTTCATGCTGCATTGACACAGATAAAAAACCTGTAGTACTCTGTAGAAAATGTGGGAAAATATTAATCTTATTAAATCAAAGAATACCTTAAAACAGAAACAGACTGTTCAAAAAAGCTTTGCTGACTGACTTTAGTCAAGATGCAACCTCTCACAATGGTATCATTCTACTGACTTTAATAGAAATAAAAAGAACTGAGTGAAATTTTAAATGAACTCAAAAATCTTTCACCAACAAATTTCTGATCTAGAATTACTCTTAATTAAGTCCTTAATTTCTTTTCATTCACCACTCTCTGAATAGCTGAATCATTACCTTTATTGCACCAGAAGAGGGATCATGAAATAATTTATAACAATAATCAGTCTTCTGCCCAGCCTGTCACAAGTAATCCACTACCAACAGAAGTGGGAGGCTGAGTTTGCACTGGAGATGATCTTTGGGGAATACTGCAATGTGGTGCATTTTTTGTCTGATATACAAAGGTCACTTAATAATTGCCATTTGACCTGAGGTCAGGATAAGACATAGAATTTAGATGACATGCAAATAAGTCATGTCTGCCCTTTTCTTGGTCTTTTCAGTTCTCTCTGAATCCTTACAGGAGTTTTTTTTTACTATGTGCTCTGCTCATATTCTGCATACAATATGTCTGCTCAGATTCTGCATACAACATAACATCACTCTGCATATAATGATACATTGGAGCAAGAAAGATGTAGAAGTGTCCTGATATAGTATCTTCCACTATTTAGTGTATTGTGCACTCCCAAAGCACGTTTCAATCGGAACACTTTAAGAACAGCTTTATAGGTCCACTGGGATTAACATGGAGAAAATAAACTGATTTCCTTTACCATTTTCTTCCTTCTCCACGGCTGGCTGCAGCACGTGTCTAAGAAACAGGGACAGCAGAGCAGGTGCCTGGATCTGCCTGACTTGCCCCCTTTCCCCAAGCAATACAGCTCGGCAGGTCACACCAGACGAATTATTAAGGTGACTTTTGCAGTTAGGCTCCATGGCCCCTGAGGTTACCCCGCTGCCCTGTTCAGCAGGAATAAGGTCTCAGCTGATGCGTTTGGATACATTCAGAGTCAATGACTCAGAAACCATGAAAAGGTCTTAAAATATGTCAGGTTTCTATGAGGGAGAAAGGAGTAATACCCATTTCCATCCCAGAATGGGTAGGATAAGAAGCAATCAAGGAAACATGAAAGAAGTTACGTGTTGGAAAGCAGAACACACTTTCTGTGAGAACAATAGATGTTCTACTACCAATTCACCTGCTTGAGGACAGGATCCTTTTGGTCCTACAATCTGCTTTATAAGCACTTGTAAGTTTGTTCAATTGTAACTGTTTGAGATAAAATTTTCCAGCCTGGAAAATCTCCCTAGGCCTGAGCTTTAGTGAAACTTTCAGCCCAAGTAGCAACAAAATTTTATGTTCTACCACTTCTCTTGGCTCCATTGCTAAATTGGACTGGAAGGATTTGGTTTGGGAAAACTGCAGTCTTTGCTCTTTCCAGTCATCCAATTCAAATTGGAGGAGCTACTTTAAAAAAAAACCAAACCTCAGTACATACCCAAGAGAATTTGTATTTTTTAGTTATCAAACAAAAAGACTCTGCATGCAGGGAATTGAGCTCATCCCCTAACGGCTCTTCAAGTAAGTGATGTTTGAGCAGGTGTTGAAGAAGTTCCTTCTATTGGTACTTTTGACAGTATATGTAACACTCACAAGGTCTTTAATGTCTCACATGTGGCTTTTTTCCCTTGCAAACTAAATGAAAAATTGATGTGAGTGTGGCTACATCTCCAATAATTGGTGTAGAACCTATCTCATGCCCTTATCTCTGCTTACTTCAAACACTCTTCTTGAATTTGGAAACTGAGATGAAGCACAAGCCTTTGCCATCTATTTGATGTCAGTCTGCCAGGATCACTAATCTGCTGCTCCTGTTGCCAGAGTGCTGTAGAAAGCTTCTGCACCTTCACCCGCCTGAGGGGAGAGGGCCATTCAGATCCTGTCAGTGTTTCTGAACAGGATGTGCTCCCTGCTGCCGTTCATGGAACTAGCACCCATCTTCTGGGCTGGTTTCATGATGAAATGGGGGTTTTTTTCAATCAAAAACCTATTTGCAAGACAGTTTAATTCTTCAGGTAGTTAGCTTTAATAATAGCAATTAGCAGATTGGAAGAGGCTACTCGACCTCTGAAATCTCTGAAATTAATTTCCTGCTATCAAGAACAGCAGTGCCCTGAACCTCCAGTAGGAATGCAAGAAATATCTGTATCAGAACACCTGTGAAAATGTGACAATGATATCACCATTTGAAGAAAAATAAAACAGATATCTGATATTGTGCAAAAGTGTTTGATGGGAAAATGCTGTGAGGATAGCAGGATCATGATATTTTCTCTTGTCAAATAGAGGTGAGATAATTCCTCCTTTGTTCATGTTATCTCAGATAGGTCATGCCCAAGCCTTGGCTGACATGAGGCAGTGCAGACCATGTGAGAAGAGAGATACCCACTGGGGCAGTTGTGCTGGGCCTGGGCAGTGATCTCACAGGATAAAAACACAGAAAATAAATTCTGTAGGACTGTAGGAGGAAAGACACAAGTGTTTTGGGGACTGCCTTGCAAAACACTTTTCATTCCCAGGGACAAGTGTGGCATGTGCCAAGAGCAGACAATGAGACAAGGGTGCCTGGAGCTGGAAGCTGCCCCTCAGGTGCTGGAGAGGGACTTCTCTCTGGGAGCTGGCACTGGGGAAAACCGCCTAGTGAGCTGCCTTTGAAGCTCTGCAGGAGGCACAGCGTCACTCATCGTGGGTGGCAGGTCCCAGTGGTACTGCCTGTGCACGTCTCTAACTCCCCTGATGCACTGGCTTCTCACTTCCCCAAGACTTGTAACAAGGCAAGGCAGGGGTGGCAACATGACACGTTTATTTCAGCCAAGCCCAATTAAAGTAGCTGCGCTTCAAGTAGGGGAAAAAATTACAGAAGAGAAAGGCAGAATAAATTAACCCAACCTCAGTTAAACGAACCCAACCTCAGATCCTACCTGTGTAGAAACATTCCTCCCTGGTAGTTGCTGAGATGCCCCGAGGCTTTTCTCAGCTGAAGAGCAGAAAGGAGTTGAGGCATTGACACTCCTCCTCCTGCATGCTGCTATTCAGTGTTGAACTCTAAAGGGGTTTCACCTCTGAGGTCTTAGCCCTGACCAAATACCTTCCACATCCTTCCTGTGGTGGCTGTGGCTGAGCTCTCTCTTGCTCTTTTTACCTATGATGGGCCTCTTTTCCAGCTGCATTTGAATTCTGCTTGCTGGTTCTTTCCTGTGGTAGGAAGGCAGCCTTGGTGGCTCAGGTTGTTGTTGTATGGGGCCATCTCCTCTAACAAAAGACTGGCTCCAACAGGGGATAATGTGCAAATGTGACAGGAGCTCTCCTGTCCTCCTAGGCAGCCCCTCAGTTCTAGAGTCTTAGGCTGAGACTTTCCTTCTGAATTCCTGTGACTCACACTTTGTAAGATGTACTTATTGTACAGACACCATGGGAAACCCACTGCCCTGCTGAGCTTTCTCTCTCTACAGGGACTGAGAGTTACATCACTAATGCAGAGGTTGGAGTTGTCCAATCTGCTAATTCCCACAGCTGCCCACACACCACTCACAGAGGGCCTGCTGGGAAGTCAATATCTATTTATTTGTTGTGCCATGGGATACAGAGGAAGCAGCTGAAAGGTTTTTTTATTACCTTAGCCACTACCAGAAAGCAAATTTTTCCTTGATTTAAATAATTATGAAGGTACACTTTCTGAGTGCCTCAAACTCTTGGAAGGGTTTTATCACATCCCTGACTGACAATGTGCTTCCTTCTCCCCCTTTTCCTGCTTATGCAACAGCCACCAGTGGTGGTCATGAAGGCCACGTCCAGCTTAGAGAGAACAACACCATAGTTAAGGGCCATAAATCTTGTTCAGCAGCTGAGGACTGGTTGAGCATGTGCCAACCCAAAATACAGCTGGTGTGTAAGTATGACTAAGTCAATCACCCTACTCCAGAAACAGCAGGCAGCCCATGGTCCATTGGGTTCTCCTGCAGGGCAGCAGGCTGCATGACACCATCTCCCCTTGTGAAGGGATGGCTCTCGAGGTGGTTACTCCTCGAGGCTGATAGGTGCTTACATGCTAAACTTTGAAATCTTACCTAAGGTGTATAAAGAATTGGTTGTGCCTATGTAACCATGTAGACATAAATGGTTGACGGAGTCTGAGACTAAGCTTGGATCCAGCTGCACCTACATCTCCAGCTCATAACCACGAAGGTTTGATTGCTAGGTTTCTTGAAACAGCTTGCTCTGGGTCAGTGCTGCTGCACAATCTCAACTCTGGAGCTCTCCCTCCACTGTCACTCTGAATTGCTCTGCTGTGTACTGTTTGTTCCTTCTTCCAGCATTGAAATGCTCTTGACTAGGAGGGTTCAATTCTGCAGCCACTGACTGCTGAAAATGCTTCATGGCATCTCCTGAGCCATTTCAGTGTGTCCCACAAGGTGTTATTTGCAGGTAGAGCTCATATCCAGGCTTGGATAAGCGTTTTCAGATCCCCTGGTGAGGATGGGCTCGTGAGGTCCTCACATCAGGGGCTGCAGTGGGGGGTGGTGAGATGAGCACAAGCAGCTGACTGTGCTGCTTCTGCTCTGCCTCCCACCTTACCCGTGTAAATGGGGCATCTCATGGGGCCCTGCCCTCATGTCTTCAAGGTGATGTCTCTCCATGCCACCCTCTGCTTCAAAACTGCACCCTGAGAGCCTGGATGGGACAAATTGATCTCCATGGCTGCAGTCACACTGCAGGAGTTTAGAGAAGCTTTTTTTTTCTTTCCAGGAAGGTTTATTGTGGTCTTTTTTCCCCCCAGCCCTCATGTTGAGTCCTGCACAGAAAGTCTGAAAATGTGAAATAGTGAAGCTACTTACAGCTTTTGTATAACAGTGTTTGATCACAGTGGCTCTCTCTTTACTGTGTGTTCTGTTTCCTCCAACATACAAAACTGTGAGAAGCACACGTATTTGATGAGAACCAATGGAGGATTTTCCCAAAGCCTTCAGCCACAGTTACTCCCCGTCTGCTGGCTGTTTGAAGTCTAGCAATCTCAAGCCCCACACACACCAGAGACACAACGCCCACTGTATTCAGCAAGAGCAGTACTGCTTCCTGTGTGATGCTTTGGCAGAGTCTCATTTCAGTTTAATGTTTAAGCTGTGCTGGGGATGATTGACTACACAAACCATATTGTCTGTTAATTAGTTAATTGAGCATGAATGCTGTGGCACACCAATGTTTCAGGGGCTCTTCTCTGATGGTGGGTCTCATCATCAGAGCTTTGCAAGGCGCCAGCAGGATGCATTCCAGCTGCACACAGCTCAGCAGATGCCTTGCAAATGCACACATGCTCCACTTGGTTTGCTTCCTTTTCAGTGAAGTATGTGGTAGCAAGTAAAACCAACTCACAAGGATTCTTGAATAAAAGACCTTTCTGCCCTGGGATGACAGTATTTTGATGGATTAAAAAAAAGGAGATCACAGTCATGCACATTCACAAATCAAGAGTCTGGTAAAAGCTCTGAGTTAATGTAATTATAAGCAGTGCAATCAAAGAGCTCTCACATATGAAGTACTTGCCAGCTGCCTCAGCTTAAAAGAACATTTTTTGTTGACAAATTTGCCTTGCTCTCCCAAAAGCACTGAAAAAACCCCCATACTGACTGTTTTTCTGATACAAGTATCATTTCTTTTATTTAGTTACAAGAGAAACTGCCAATGGTTTTGAATCAACCATAGCCTTTGGAAAACTTGTAGAATATACTGAACTGTCTACAGATCCACAGAGCTGAGATGACACCAGATCATGTAGGATTGAGCTATTGCTGTCAAAAACTGACCCTGATCAGTGCTGAGGAGCCTCAGCATTGTTGGAGCCTGTCCTCAACCACACATCCCGCAGGGCACCCTGCTCCAATTGATAAGCCTGCTCCTGTCGGGATCAAGTTGCTCTGAAACCTGGAGGTAGCAGGGTCAGCGGTGAAATTTGGAGCTGGTTCCTCCTCTGTGCTTCTGCTGTGGGCTGGAATGTGCAGGAGCTAGGTTCCAGGCCTGGGTCTGATTGGTGCTGCTAAACCTACTCATAAAATACATTTTCTGAAACCAAATTTCACTTTTTTCCAAGCAGGCAAGTTTCCCAGCTCAAGGTCTGCAGAGATGTGAAACACCTGATTTTATAGTTTAATTTACAGCCAATAACTGAAGTAAGTCAATAATAAAGGCTCAGTAACTAACACGCTGGGGGTACTTGGCCTCACACAAAGCAATGAGGAGCACAGATAAACCAGGTGTGTCTGCTTTTCATTGCTGGAGGAAGAGGAGCTTGTCCCATCAGTATTTAAAATGAAAGAAGAACCCAAGAGGTTTCTTTCTTCCAAAGAGGGAATGACTTATCTGCTCTTGCAGAAGTGGGAGCAGGTGGCACAGAGGAGAAGAAACAGGAGTTTTAGGCGGCCACTTGGCAATGGTGAGTGTTTAATTTTAGTCGTGAGAGAGAGCTGATTTGGAAACCTTGTCTTGTGATCAGGGACTGCAGGAAAAACCTTGTGCCCTTGAAGGATGCAGAGGAGAGGTCCGAAGGCAGGGAGTCACCCAAAGGTAATTAAGTAGGATTCGTATCCCTTGCTCTGCTTGTCCTTCAGCCCCATTGGATGGGTTCGATGTAAAAAGCAAGGCATGATCAGCAGGGCTTGTTAAATATTGCAGCCACTACAAGACCAGACTCAAACAGAGAATTGATATTTCTCTCACAGGGTGTCAGTCCCCCAGCCTGTCTGGGAGTCCTCAGGTTGCTCGTAGGGACTCATGACGAACTTCCTTGCAGGGTAGCAAAATGAATGGGAGTAAATTCAGAGTCAAACCTGTCACTTTTTTTGTGAAGCTAATTAAATGTAAGTGATAGCAGCAACCAGGGTTTAGTTTTGTGTGCAGCAAGATCATTTTCTTCCCATGAATAAATTAGCATATCTGAATACTAACCAAGTGGAACAACCTTTCAGGCATCTATCAGACCTCTTTTATTCTGTGCCTAAAAAAGATTTTGTGTGTGGCATAAGCAATGGACTATCTGAGGTCTGACACAGACCAAGATGCCACAGGGAATTCAATCAGCACCCCAGTGACCTCAGGGGTAGGAGATCTACAGGTGCAACTTTCTTCTTTGGCTCCAATGGGATGACCACCTTGGACAATCTGCTAGGAAATAGTTTGCCTGACATAGTAATGAAAGGCTTTGCCAAGGGGGACTTCAGCTACACAAGATCTCACACTCTGAAGTGTGTTTATGATACAAGCCCCCAAAGTCTGATGAAAGAACTCAGCTGCCACTGGGCGGGCAGATGACTTTGATGGCTCACAGTCCAGCTAGAGACAGCAAAACCAAGTTCTCATCAGTCTCTGCTTCCGTATCCATAACTCCATCTGACATCTCAAACCACTAAATGGAAATGGAACCACTAAAGCTGATCTATAAAATTTCAACCCCCAAACTAGAGATATTGTGTGGGAAAGTGAGATTTTTGGAAATAAAGATGTTTTAGCTCTTGACCTGAGGGGTTGTGGGGGCTCTACAGTAACTAGATTTTTAGAGGGCTGTAATAGGATTTGAACTACAAATATAGTTCTTCCCAAACTTTCCCTTTTTATCTGCCTGAACAATCTTTGGTTTTACAAACTAAAAAGGCCCTGACCAAAACCTGTGGAGACAGTAGAAAGCATTAAGCCTTTCCATCTTTCTTCTTCCCATCACAGATGTTACAGAAAAAGAAACAAATATGCTGACAAAGCATCCCAGCTTCACTTTCCAGACTAAAAAGTCTTTCCTGTCCAAAACTCCAACAACTATTCCTATTTTTTCAGCACATGTGTTTACACCACACTGCAGAGGTCTGTGGTGGGCGTGTCCTTCAAGGGTACATCTACCACCAGTGACAGATGTTGACCCAGGATCACATGGACAGAACTGGTTAAGGCAGGTATTCAACTTTCTTAAAGTTCTATCATGGCCCTGGGAGGGAAAATCAGAATGCCTGGCTTTGAAACCCATCCTCCATATTGTCACATTTTAAATACCCAGTCTATAAATGCTCCTCACAAATGGTTACTACAGCTCCTTGTGCCAAGAACAGGAAGACCTGGCCCTGGTACATCAAAATCCAGTTTTCAGAGCCATGAGCAAATCCACCTTGTGCTCATGGCTGCTGATGGAATATCTGTGTGAGCTGCATACCATCAACATTCAGTCAAAGCAGAGCTTGGGACATGCAAACCATTTCCAAACAAAGTTACTGAAGGGAAAAAAATGCACTGAGCAGAACAAATCCTCCTAAAGGGTTGCTTTCATTATCACTCTTTTCTTAATACATTGACTTTTCTGTACTGTATTCACAGCAGTTGTGTTCCAAGGCACTAAAATAGCCTTTGAAGCTGTCATAGTGTAGCACTTTTGCACAAGCTGTGTGCATCCATCTGATGGTGGGTACCAGCTCCAGAAAGCTGTTGGTCAAAGGCAAAGCTGCTCTCTCAAGTGAAACTGTTCACACATCAAGAGCCAAGAGCATAATGATGGTGTCAAGAGACTTCTGAAAAGTGTTTTGTTAAGTGCTTTGGTGAGGTTTTATTGCTATGGCTAATTAAAAGTTCATCACAAGCACTAAATGCAGCCAATGTTTATTTGCTGTACAGTCATATTGACAGGCCAGTGCCTTGTCAGTATATTAGAACTGTGTGCTGCTTTCTGGAGAGGCTTAACTATTGCTTATCTGTCAGGGAAAAGAAACATAACTAAGAAATAAGTAAACAAACAAATAAATCCTTGTCTCTCATGTTCTATCAGCTTTTGTATTTGGCTCTTTTCCTAATATTTTTCTAAAATCTGGTATCTAAGTAGAAGTGCAAAGCTAAGCAGTGTGTGCCAGCATGCTGTGGGCATTACAGACCTATCCAGATTTTCTTGTGCCTGTGTTCCTTGGTCCAGCAGGGGCTTGCAGCTGTAACCACTGCTCATGGGTGCAAGGTGCCTTGATCCCGGATGAAGGATGGAGAGGCAGGGCTTCCAAATGGGGCTGCAGGACCAGCTGTAACCACTTAGGCTGGAGGTAGAAAAGTGGGTGAAGGAGTTCTCTGAGAGATGGTGTTCCAGGGTGGCACTGCCCTGGTTTAGAGATTGAGGGCACACAGAGACCCTTCTGGATGAGAGCTGCATGGAACCACAAAGAACTAAAGGAAAAGGAATCCTCTGGAAGAAGCTGGTGACTGTACAACTATACTGTTTGACCATCCCACCTAGCAATGTAGATATGAGAAGAGCTCCTGGTCTGTATTTGTTGTGTATTTCTAGATATATATCGCAGTATTTCCCAGTCTCCAGTGATTCTGAGTTTTGCCCAATAGTGGATACCAAATTTCTGTACATGTCTGTCTTAAAAGACATTTGGGGAAGAAGTCTTACAACACCTGTTGATATCACCTGCTGGTCTGCCATGTTTTCAGTATCTGAATTGTGAGGGGAAAAGCAGGCTGCAGATATAAATTGGAGGTGGTTTCCTTTCCCTCTGTTAGTCTCCCCTTCACTCCAACTTCTGAGGCAGCAGTTGCCTGCAGTGCCCTTGCAGCTTTCCCGTTGCTCCCTGGCAGGAGCCAGCTGCTTGGAAAAGAGCTCCAGCCACCCCTGCAGCAGCAAAAGGAGGAGGCATTGCTGGGAGCAGTGTTCTCTTGTGCTGGTGGGTCAGCCACAGCCCTTTTGAGGAGCTGTGATATGAAAAACGTTCTGAGCTGTGATGGGCAGGTAACTCTCAAAGAACAGCGTGCTGGAATTAGCCAGTTAATGAACTGTCAGCTTCATCACAGAGAGTTCAGCCAGGGCCACTCTTCATTCAGAGGGAGGGAAGGAACATCCAGAGATCTCTCTGGCTTGTTCCTAATGAAGGCAGCCTCTGTTGCTGATGTGGAGTCCTGGAACCACAACAGAGGCATCCAGGAAGGAGACACAGAGTTTCTGCTAATCAATGTAGCTCTGATTAGTCTTCATAGCTGCTTACAGAAGTGGTTAAAAGAGTAGTTGTCTGGAAGAATTTTATAAATTTCTCCATCAGAAATACATGAAAATTTATTTGTTTGCTATTGGGACAGAGATTAATTAGAAAATTGAAAGAAGAGGTGGCTGTCATATACCAAATGTTTGGGAGGCTGGAACCAGGTCTTGGCTTGAGCTTTTCCCCAGTCACAAATAGCTGATAAAAAATGTATAAATTAGTCTGGAAGGAGACAGTGCTCTGCACTTTGGAGCTGATGGCAAGCAGGCTACTCAGCCAAGATGATAAAAATTCTTTTGGAGCTAGCAGCTGGCGCACAGAGCAATAAGGAGCTCTGCCTGGCAACCAAAACCCCTTTCTGTGAGGAGTAATATGCGAAGCAAGTAAATTCTTGTATCACCTTGTCAAGGGATTTCTTTCTTCCAAATACAAAAGTCATTCTAACATAGTCATTAGTCACTATGAGACCAATCTGCCGGGTCCAGTGCAGTTTGCAGGCTGGGAGCAAGGCACGGAATATTCTGCAGAAATTAGGACAGAGCAGACCACAGTCCAGTGCTTCACACAGTCCAAGGCAGCAAGAATAAACAAGCAGAGTACGAACAGATGAACACAACAGCTGCCATGCCGGATCAGGACCTCTGACCTGACACACTGTAAAAAATTCAGATTCATTGCCTTTTTGACTGTCATAACATACTCCAGTCATCCATATTTATCTCTCATCTTTTGCACCAAAATAGTTTTATTTCTCTCTCACTGGAGCTTTTAAATTGTATTTCCAAAATTCAAGGTATGATGAGACATGTTAGGAGAAACAACATTTCCTTTTCTGTTTCATACAAGTTCAGTTGCAATACAGCACAATATTGAAAAACATGTGGTTTCACAGACATACGTCACACATGGTGTGGGAGTAGAGACTGCGCCAGATGAGGGCCTGGTGCAGGGGGATAAGAGATGAAGAGGGACTCAAGGGTGATCAGTACCTTTCCACATCGCTGTTTTGCTATATTCAACTAGAGGAGATTCAACCATGTAATTCTATTCTAATTTCTCGGTCATATTAAATATGCTTCTAAAGGATAATAGAAAAACTCACCCCCTGTGGTCCTTTGCCACATGTCTAGTTGTAATATATTTACTCACATATCTGGATAATTTAGTTATATTTCTTATATACTTAGTAGAAGAATTTTAGAAGAAAGACTGAGTCATGATCTGCTGGATGGCGTGGGGATGGGATGCTTTCAGCTTGCCTTACCCATCTGCCTCTAGCATCTGTGGAATGGGGAAGAGGCACTTTTAGAGCAAGTTGACCCATTCAAAAGAAGCTTCTAAAGTGCTTTTCAAAAGTAAGGTATCTTCCCTGTGGAAGTTTCTCTGACATCCATTTTCCAGACTAGTGCAATTACCTGTGTTGTGGGCCAGAGGGGAACACAGGCTCATTGCACAGCCTTAGCAGGCCAGGTACAAGCAGTACCAAAGAAGCTTCCCTTAGAAACGGCCTCTGAGAATTACTAAGGTGCCTGCTTTTCTATTCCTGCACCCTGAGCTCGGCAGGATTCTCAGCATTGATAGGATCTCCTTGTCTTGCCTTTTGATCCTTTAAAATGTGCAAAGGGTGCTCACACTTTGTATGGCTGGTGCATGATGGAAAGCATTTTCACAAAGGTCATCTTTAGAACAGGTCTGACTGTGGGTGACATTGGAGCAGATTTGGATGGCTACTTCTAATTCATAACCACTCATCTGACAGCCAAGTGGAGTCACTGAGTTATCAAGCCTTGCCTTGTACATGACACAGCTGGCAACATTGTATGTATTCTTAAGTAGGATGAAGATTTTGACATTGACAATTGTGTCAGGTTTTATTCCTTGTTTTCTTTAATACTCCACGGTTTGTTCTGCTCTGCAGCCCTTCTCTTTTGCAGTGCTCGTTGCTTTTCAAGCAGCAGGATCTTCCCTGATCCCTGTCCTCTACAAGGATCATTTGTTACCACAATGCCCATGGATGAGTCTTCATCTTCCTGATCCCTCTCCTCCAGAGACCACCAGCACTTTCAAATTGCAGCTGGCAAAAGTTCTTTCAGTCTCTGCTACTACATCCCTGTCACCAACACTTAGCTCGTTTATGAGTGTGTGAGATGTTTTTGTAGAGCACAGCATTTTTCCTGAGAGATGCAGGATAAATTCTACACATGACACCAAATGAGACAATTTAACCTTAGTCTTCTTTTAATAATACCTTTTATCTAAAAATAATCATGCCATTATAAGGTTATTGAAAAACAGTTAAAATAATTAATTACAAAACTATGCAAAGACTGTGCTATACATTTATCTTTGTGTAAAGATTTTGACCTTAATATTTAATCATTCATTTGTAATAATAAATACTTTACTGAGAAATCAGTTTCTGCATAGCATAGAGAAATTTACTCTTAAATTCAGTTTTAGGTACATAATGACACTTTCAATAATAATGTCAATAAAGCTGCAGCAGTAATGATGTACATCATTAATATACATCACTAATGTACATTAATGTACATTAATGATAATGTACGTTAAGGATAGGTCTGAATAAGCATTCAAAGAAGACATTTAAATATTCTGAGACCTCCAGTTTCTGATGTGAATAGTTATTTTTCTTTTTACAAGGAATGAGATGTGTTTCAGATTAATTAATTCTTTTTGCCTGACTTACTTTTAGCTGACATTTTCTTATTTGATTGACTAAAATGAGAGCCATGATCTACCCTTTTCCTATAACTATCCTTTCACTAATTGCACCGGGCAGCGTGTAGATGAAGAGAATGAGGAAGACAACGAGAATAAGCAGAATTATGCCAATGATGATGTACTTCTTGTAATTCCTCCAGATCAGGTGATACAAGCACTTGAAAGGATTTACAAACCAAGAGAAGGACGTGTCTGGTCGGCTAAAGGGGAAGAAAGAAAAAGAAAATCTTTTGTTAAGGCAGATCCATCTCTTTCCAAAATTATCCCACTGTAAAATATATACTGGAGTCTAAAAAGGACCTTTAAGTCCTTGGAACCCTCTACAGAGATTAGAGAGAATGTCCACGAGTTTCACAAGCTATTGAGTCACTTTTCTTCCACCCATTTCCAAACCCAAGCACCACGCACCACTTGTAATGAAATTCCAGCTCACAGTTCATAAATACTTCAATTTATGTCATGATATAGGGTTCAAAATTGAAAACAAGATCATGACAAACCCTAAAGAAGAAATGCAAGTATCAGGAACTTGAGTACAAAAGCTTTCTAATAATTTCAAGGAATTTAGCATCACAAAAGTGGTAATGAGCCACTACAAAAAATCTGATTCCACAGTGATAGTCATGGTGCCCTAATAATTAAAGCCAGCTCAGATCTGGCATGTGGCCAAAAATGGTATATTTTCAGAAGGACAGGCTTCCTGAAAACAGGAAATGATGAAATTAATCCCAGATGGTTTGCCTGTGTACATAAAGAAGAGCCACCTTCTTCCAGGGGAGAATATCTGCATCCCACAATCCAAGTTTCTCCAAATGTTGCCCCATGTTGTGTTCTCCTTCACACTCAGAAGTTTCTTCACACTATACAACAAAGCTGACTGCATACAGAGAGGAGAACAATGTTCTATTTAGGAAAAATGTTGGCCTGGTCTCTCCTCTGGCATGACACCCAGGTTGGGAGGGCACTGAGCCTCTGACTCCACCAGCCGCACCCTAAGGCAGCATCTGTCAGCTCTTTCGATGGGATGAGCTGACCAATGCAGTGGTGTGGGGCAACATTAACACCTGCCAGACTGGGGCAGGTTGTCTTTCTCACCGAATGTCACTGTACTTGTGGAGATGGTGCAGCAATAAGGAGAATGAAGTTAACGGAGGGTCACAAAAAGCTGTGGCCATGTCTCACTCCAGAAAGGTGTTTCAGGAATTTAAGCAATGTCTTAGTTACCTGGTGAACTCAGCATTCAGCCAGTGGAAGTGAATGCCAATGTGACAGAAAGTCTGTAAATCTAAAATGTCAACTGAATATCTTTTAATGAAAGACTGGGCTTTATACTGAGGTGGAAATAACTCAGAAATAAATCATCAAATTGGCCCTCCAGGTTAAAAGGAATTATTACAAAACTGGACACTTTGAAGAATAAAACTGCTCGAGTAACAAGACCCTTAATCTGCATGTACCAACTGCTTGAGGAGTGTTCATAACCTCTAAAGGCTGGGGGGAAAAAAGCCAGACTGTTGCTTATTCAATTTGTTTCCTCTGCAACATAGGCAATAGAATTCATTATCAGTTATAGCAGTGCATTTATTATAATAGACTGCATCCGGAAAGGCATCCTGTCTTGATCAGCAGAGATGAAGAGATGAATAACCTCATAGTGCTTTGGCCAGCAGGAAATTACACTCATTGAACCTTATTCTTCATTTGCATGTTTCTCTCTCTAGTTCACAGACATTTAATCTTTGCCCACCTTTCCTCTGGTACATTAAAGAGTCTGCTACTGTCTATAGCTTCTAGAAAATAATTTTGGTTTTGAAATTATTTTGTTTCTTAATTAAAAAATAAAACCACAAAACAATCTGAAAAAATCTCTGCTTCTCTGAGTGATCGTACATGATAAGAAAATAGAAAAAGTGAATCTACAGTACTGTCATAGAGACCTGGAGATCCTGACAAAAAGGTCCTTGAGATCTACTCCTTCCTGAAGAGAACTCATTTGAAGGGTAAAATCAATGATCTTTTATCTCCCAGCTGATTATAACTACTCTGCATGTATGAACAACACATTGTATCACTTGGGGGCACTGAGCTGGTAAACTTTAATCCCTTTAAACTTAATGAAACCAAGGCATGCTATGTCTTCAAATATTAGTTTATTTTCTTTCCAGTGAGTGAGTGTCTAGCTAAAATAATTTTTACTATTCACATGCTGATATTGCTTTAGTAACCTTATGATTTATTTTGCCTACCTTTAAACCTAGGTGCTCAGTCTGGTCAATCATGGGCTGTCTGCATGGGGAGAGGAAGGACCTTCTGGAGGCCAAGTCATCTCTTTCCCCAGCTCACATCCGAAGATATGTGTGGTGGGTAAATTGGATGACTCCCCCACCTGTACCATGAGCAGCTACGAAAGGAGCCTGAATGTTTTGCTTCTGAGATGGGCAGTGTCAAGTGACGCTAGCCCCACCCTATGTTTGATTTAATTGAGGCATACATCTCAATTAAGAGTAGGACTACGTCGAGCCATGTGTTGGCTGTGTATTCACACCACAAAAGACACTGATTACTCAGTGCAAGATTTGGAGGAAGACTCTGGTTTTGTGGCTTCTGGGTCAAAACGCCTATAGGCTGTGCAGCAGAGAAGGGGGCACCAGGCTGGTGACAATCTTTTGGCTCAGCAGCACATTTGCAGATAAAATGCACTTGAGCTGAAAATACAGGGAGCCCTGGAGACTTAGGCAGCCATGGGTGCATGAGCTGGGTGTCAAAAAGTTAGAAGAAAATGAGACAGCGTCTTGTGCATCAGACAGTGCCTTGTGCGTCCTGTTGACAACCTTCCGGACATGTAATCCTTCTATTGCACTTGACACTCCCTCATAAACCTCCCTAGGCTGACTGCTTTCCACCACATGTATTTCAGAGCTATCCCAGTCCTCTCTCCTCTGAAAGAAGTGCTTTAGTTTCCATTACTGGGAATCTCTCAGGCAGACACCTGTCAGGCAAAGCTCATCCTGCCTTTGGGTAAAGGTATTGGGTGAAGTGATTGATTAAAGTCTTTCCAAGGCTAGTTTTAAACAATGCTCTGATACCCCTGATTTCCTGACAATTCCTTTATGCAGCTCCTTCCTTTTTCATGTTTATCCTGAGATATATCTCAAACCAAGAAAATTAAACAGAATATGTAATGATTACCATTATGACTAGTAATTGAATTTTAGAAGCTTTGGTAGCAGGAAATATAACATCCGCTTCTCTCACTCTTTTTTTTTTTTTTCTAGCTCATAAAAATAGTGCTGAAGTGTTTTAGTAGAACAAAGAACTTGAGCCAAAAAAGATTAAAAGTACTTTTTTCTGAACGCAAAAAACTCAGCTGATATTTTTTAATGTGACAAATACTGGGAGATAAACTGCTCCTTCTAGATAATTTGCCTTTGTTAAAACACTTTAAATGTCCTCATTAAAAAGTCTTTTGATGAAAAATAATTATCTTCATTCTTTGAGTATGAAGTACAATAAAATTAGAGATGGAATTTTAAAGTCATATCCCTTGTGTGTCTAAAGAAGGGCAATGACGCTGGTGAAAGGTCTGGAGCACGAGTCTTGTGAGAAGCAGCTGAGGGAACTGGAGTTGTTTATCCTGGAGAAAAGAAGGCTTCAGAGAAGACCTTATTGCTCTTCACAACCACCTGAAAGGAGGCTGTAGCCAGGTGGGATTTGGGCTCTTCTCCCAAGTAACAAATGACAGGATGAGAGGAAATGACCTTGAGTTGCTCCAAGGAAGGTTTAGACTGGATATTGGGAAAAATTTACTGACCAAAAGGGCTGTCAAGCATTGGAACAGGTTTCCCAGGGAAGTGGTGGAGTCACCATTCCTGGAGGTATTTAAAAGTCATGTAGTTGTCATACTTAGATACATGAGTTAGTGATGGACTTGGGAGTACCGGATTAATGGTTGGACTAAATCTTAGAGATCATTTCCAACCTAAATTATTCTGTTATTAATATAATAAATATAATCCATCTGATTTTTATAGGTGACCAAACTGAGGTGTTGGCTGTGACGATTTAGGATATTATCACATGCCAAGTCAGCTATGGAATGAGCTCATGTGTGAATTCTAGCTGAGGACAAATATGCAGCAATGTAATTTATTTGGGCTTCCAGAGGAAGACATTCAGCAATCCTGGAAGGTGCTGCCAGCAGCAGTGCCAGCCACCAGGCCATGCACAAGCTGGACAAATTACTTGCTGAACATTGCAGCAAAAAAGAGAAGAAAATCCAGGAGACCAGGGAGGAGACCTGCCCTTCCCCATCTCCAGCTAAATGCCCCTTCCCCAGCATGTTTAATGAGTATGCTCCTACTCACTTGGGTTTTTCCAAGGGCTCGGGCTCCTTTCGAGCTTTGCCTACTGGATTCTTCTCAGCTTCTTCTGCTGTGACCAAGTGAAACTCAGCTTCCACCTTGCCCTGGATCAGAGAGGTAATACAAAAGCATGCAGTCCTAGGTTATTATCACTAATTCACAGAAGGATTCATCTTGTGGAGAAATATGGAAATAAGATACTCTTTGCAGTTGAAAAGAAAGCACAAAGGAAAACCTGGGCACAAATTCCTGACTTATGCTTAAGGACTGTAAGGACTGAGAGGTAAGATATTTTCTTCCAGACCTATAAATATATTTTCTGCTTCTTAAATTACAATTTAATTCATCTGAAAAGACATGTCTTCTATCTATCACACATACTGGCAGAGCTGAATGTCTGAGCTGGAAGCTGTGTTGCTGATGTGTACCAGATGTAATCCATCAGTGGGGGAAATTCAGTCAGTCACAAGTGCTGGAGCCATTGAGCTGTGGGGTCTCAGCTCACAAGAGGAAGATGGGATTTAAAGATTCCAACAATTCAGGGTGGATAAATCAGCTGTATAGAATCTATCATGGATTAAAACCAGACAAACGGTTTTACATATATTTGTGATTTTCCTACACTATACCTTTGTGGATGATATTAATCTGAATTGTCAATCTATGGCCACTGGCTGGGATTCAGCACAGAACAGGGCTGAAAGAAGGATGCAGATAAAAGGAGTAAATGTGGAAGCAGGGAAGGGATCAAAGTGGACAGGGAGAAGGGAATCAATTGTACTAGAGTTGAGAATAGGGAAGGAAATCCAGGATTCAGAAGTGGAGTTAATTCACTAAATCCATGGAAAGTACACAGTCAGCTTCAAGCTGAAGAAGGCAATTAATTTGAAGATGGTACTTTTCATTAAAACATTCTTTTTGCTGAAATAGACAGAAATGTGAAGGAATTGTGAGGTTTAGGAACACCCTTGGAGAATCAATGAATGTCTAGAGACAGAGGGAGAAACCCCTAAAAAAGGACCAAAGCAGGTGAATTTGTAGAGGACTATACGACAGGAAAGTAGCTTGTAGCTCTTGATCTGTGTACCCCCAGGGAACTGAATGCACATAAAAAGACACTTTAGTGCTCAGTTGCCTAGGTTTTCCTGAACCAAATCTATGGAGAACCACTAAAGCATTTGGAGGAGCCCTATGGATTGCCAGTGGTGGTTGTTTGAAATCCAAAATTAGCATATTAGTCCCAGAGAAAAGCTGTTCATCTGCAGTGAGCTGCCTACCGTGAGCTCCCCCGCCTTGATGAAAGGCCACCAGCCTCTGATGCGCTTCTGCTGAAATATGGAGATCTTGTTTTCTTCACTTGCTGCCACAACTGTGCCTAAGTCACAGCTCTTGGCTGTCTTTGCTGCTCGAGGGAACCCATTCAGGTCCAGTTCAAGAGTGCCTGGAGAAAGAAGCAATGTGACAACACCCGGGGACCAGACAGACACACAGATGTTCAAATAGCAGCTTCCAGATGAGATACATGGAGGAAAGCAGCAGCTGGAGATCTCTCTGTACTGTCAGTCATTCATTTCTGTTGTCCAGGCTTTCTCACCTGATTCCCAATTATTGACTCTACAAGAAATGTGTAAGTTTGCAATGTGGTGCTTCATGAAGAGAAAAGCAAAAGCTGAGGCTCAGACACCACTTTGTGCACACCACTGCAAAGCACAGGTCTGGTGAGACCTCAGATGAAGTCAGGCAGATCCAGTGCATACTTACCCAAGAAATCATCTGAAGAGAGTCTTTCAAAATCCCACACCTGAAGCACCAGCTCAGCAGGTATTTTGCGTTCTGTCTTTTCTAAGGAAAATATGTTTTCTCTTTTAGTAACCACCATTTGTTTCTCTGCTGGGAGATAGTGGAATGGGAACACAAAGCGCCAGTTGAAGTTGCCCTCTCCTGTCAAGGAATTGTAGTGTACGTCTGTCTCCTGTTTGTCCTCTTCCAGGCCCTTTATCCACCTACAGCAAGCACACAGTGGAAAGCATGGCTGTCACCAGGGGATCTTGAATTGTAATTGTTGTTATTTGGTTAAAAGTCTGACCATTTACTAATTCTTTCCTAATCAGTAAGAGGCAACACACTGTTCAGGACTGTGACAGGCAGCAACAGCCCTGGGTTGGGGATTTTGGGACACAGGCTGCTGTAATGTGATCAAAAGCTGGGAGTGAGAACATGGTTTTCATTTCAGTCAGACCCCAAAGTACCAGCTGGCCATTTGCTATTGACCAGGACACCTCTCTTCTTTGGGACAGGCAGTGACAGCCTCAGTCATTTATCCAGCACTAACCACCATTCATGTTGTGCCACACTGATAAATTCTGTGTCAGTGTCTCAAGTCTGATATCAGTGCTCAATATTAGAGCCTAAATGTTTTGCAAATGCTGTTTGCAGGTATAAATATGGCATTAGTGTGGCTGGAGAAGTCTCTCCTTGGTTCCTTGTGATTTCCTCTTGGTTTCTGCTACAGTGTGCACAATATCAGATGTGCTGTGGTACAAAGGACAACACTTTCTTAAACATCATTTTCTCTTCTGAAGAGCTCTACTGAGGTTATGATCCAGCTAGGTATATTTTAGTTCTGAAGTTGATTTATCACAGCTTGAGTAAATATTAGCATTCTTGTGCTGTATCCAAAGAGCAGCTTTCCCGCTGCAACCCCAATGTTTCAAAAAGGAATTGTGAAAAATGGTAACAATCTGAAACATGGCACTGCCCCAAGTGCAAATCCAGGCCTGGTGACAGATACAGTGCCACATGCACTGTTTGAACATAATGAGATTTGTGTCTTCATCATTAAAGCACAGAAACAGAAAGTTTCCCACTCCTGGCTTCTCTGTCAGACCATTCAGGCACTGATGATGATGTCTTCTTGTTATCACACAGTTCAGCACAAAGGCTGGCTCCCTGTTTAATTCCTCAGATTCATTTTCTCAGAGATACTCTGCTACTGCTCTGAACACACAACTCCTATTGGCATATTAAACTTTCTCTCTAGCAATGGAAAAATGGCAAGAAATCGAAGACCGGTCTGGCACCTAAGATTTTCAGTACCTTGTACTACCACTTATGCCATAATTTCCTCCCAGCCCTCCCTGGTACCTGCATTCAAATCCTGCTGAGAAGCAGAAAGTGCAAAGCAGTATTCCAAAACAGGCAAGGAATTAAGAAGTAACCTGCTACAATCTCAGGAAAGGAAGGACATGAAGAGCAGGAAGTGCCCATGTGATGTTCTCCTCAGCATGGCCATGGTCATTCACCCACACACACTCCCCACATGAGGTTAGAAAATATTTCCAACAGAAATAGCCTGGCAAACACCTCCTTTCTTATTTCTAATGTGGTTATAATGCTCTTTTCTCTGATTATGTCAAACCTCTGCATCTGTGTAAGATCTTACAGTTCAAGTTCTGTAAGTGTTTGATCTCTCTGTACTAAACTGTGAGCTTGGTGCTTGTTTTGTGCCCTCTCCACCTGAGTAGGAACTAATGACAAATGTAATTTTAGAGTTACTTGATTTGCAGAGGAAATAAAACAGGAAAAAAAGGGAGCAGTATCCAATATGGGTGAGTAATTTGGGCAGGCATTTAGAGCAAAGTGCCAGGGTCACTGAATAGCTTGTCAAATATTCTCACAACACAACTTTTTCCTCTGATTTTTGAATGAAATATTGCATGTTATTGTGAAGACAAGTGCTAAAGAACTTACCCTTTTACATAGATATCACTTGATTTTTGCCCCGTAAAGATATTTTCATCTTCTAGAATTACATCCTCTGTATTCCAGATTATTACCCTCAGTTCATACCTGAAAAAGAAAATAGGCTCATGTGTGAAGCTCTGGTCAGGCACTAATGCCAACCTCTATCAAATCATGCTTTTATAAAGTGAGAAATATTGTATTTGTGCATCAGTGACAGGCCTCTTCTGTTTACAAGAGTCTAGTGATAGAGTGGGAATGTTGGTTCCCCTCAGCTCATGCAATATAATGGACAACAACAGGGTCACTGCCAGCTTCAGAAGGATGGAAAATTCCTTGCTTTTTATATGCCTGTTCATTTTCAACTCTTTTCACAAAAATACTGCAGTGGAACAAGGCAAAGTTGATCTGAAAAACTTCATCAGAGCAGTCTCCAAAGTAGTGATCAGCTTGCTAATTAAGAACAGAACTCCCTGAGGGGTGCTTTTTAGAAGAAATGCTGAAAAATATTGCATTTTGTGCAATTTAGTGCATTAAAAGGGAAGAGAAGGGCTGCTTGGAGATATTTGCATTTAAGCAGGTATTAAAAGCAAAACAAATTAAAATTTCTCCATCCTTTCCACACCCTATATGCAGACACTTATGGTGGCCATCCTAAGCTCTCAAAACTTGACCTGAAATACAGATACTGCAGGTGACATAAATAATTAATTATTTTTTTATAGGTATTCCTTGAGTCATTTTATGAACTGCAAAATACATTAAAAAGACAAACAAACTATGTTTGATAACACTAACATAAGATTTCCCTGATATGACATGTTTTGTCTTGGAAAGAGCCTCAATCTCAGGGTGTGGAACGATTTGCTTCAGAAGTTACCAGACACTGTACATCATGGAGCTCTTAAGAAGCTCCATGAAAACCAAGCCCCTGCAATAGTCAAAGAAACTTGGATTTGCAATGCTCCACCTGAGCCTTGTTCAATCAAAGATTGTCAATAAGAGATATTTTCCCCAAGTGTTTGAAGTTTTATAGAGACTGGAGCCTGTTTTGCTGCATCAAATATGCATTTGTCAGCAATTGTGCAACTTGTGAGTATACATACTCTTTTGGTTTTTTCCCCCTAATTAATGTCTGACAGTATTTTCCCCTGCTTTAGTAGACTACAAAAATGGCAGCAACAATTTGGTTTTATGGGCATGATTAATTTTAAGTCTTTTTGGATTGGAAAATGCTTGTTGTTAAGGAGTTTTCTAGAAAGTTCTGGTCTGAAGGAAGTAATTGCTACATGGATTGTTTTTTGTTTGTTTGTCAAATCAAATAATATAGGAATAGTACCTGATGATGTTTCAGACATTAAATTCTCAGGAAAGGCCTTGCTAAAATATAGGATGGGCTGAGAATTCTGTTTCTCATTTTTGTGTTTTCTTTACAACATTCAATTAGCTTGAAGAATTGCGTGCAGTATTCCATGTAAAGCAGCATAAGGAAGTGAGAGAAGGCTATTCCAAACAGATCTCTTCTATCTGTTGCTGCTTTATATGTTTCTTGATCTTATCCTTGAACAAATTGCTGGAAATCCAGTATGTGTAATACTATTACAGCAGATTAAAGAGCTCAACCAGGGTTAAGTTGTCTCAGTGAAAGAGGTAGTGAAACCAGAATTACTTCTTTAAGGAGATGATAACATCAGAATTGCTTGCCTCTAGCCACCTGCAATCTCTTTATTGGGATAAAGGATATAAAAGGATATCTTTGTGAGAGGTGTGTGATAGCACTTGCTGAAAAAACCACCAACAGTTCTTTGAGTTGTTTAATGAAGGAAACCAAACTAGATGCTCCTGTTTGACGTGAAGTCACGTGAACCTAAGAAAACCTTCCTCAGGACTGGAGAGGTTTGTTTTAGTAGTTCATTTTCTATTTATTTCGAGACACTTAAGAAAGACTCAGTCTTTGAAGAGTTATTGCCTCTGTGGTGGGAGGAAAGCATAGAGTATTACCCTTTGGGTTTTCTTGGTGAAATGTCCACGGGGGGTCCTGGCAGAGGCATATCATTAGGAAACATGTCAACCCACATCTGTACACGACCCTTGAAAACAAAGAGATAAAAATCCCTGTAACCCTATTTTACAGAGGCTTTTAAAGGGTTTAAATGTAGTTCTGACATCCAAAATCACCACTTCCTCTAGAAGCACCAATCAGCTCAATATCCTGTAATTATGATTTAATCTATGAACTTTCTATACCATATCTTTTTCGTGCACATATTCTTTCAATCTCTCAGGTATTTGGTGAAATTGAAATAGAACTCAAACATTGTCAACTTCAAGGTAAAATCCATGCAAAAATAGTATGTGATGGAAAAAAAGAGAACCAAGATTTAGATATAAGCAGAGGTTTTGTTAACTTAATAAAGTTAAGCATTTAAAAGAATGAATATTTGCAGTTACGCCTTGTGTGATTACTGTGTATTTGGGTAATTGGCTGTATACACATGGGGGTGACAATTTCCAGATTGATACTGTACAGTCTCACGTTTGGTGCAACACTGGAATGCTGACTCTCTAAGTTTGCAGTTACAAATAGAAACCCCCATAACTGGAGGAAATGAATACTGCTCCTGTGTCTACCATCACCACCACCTCTGAGCTGCTTTACCTGTTCCATGCCTGGCTTATCCTTATGATAGAGAGGCCGAGTCTCAATGTGCTCTGGGACCAGTTTGTATCCAGCTCCAGGGATTTCTTCCCAAGCACGTAAAACCTTTAAGGAGAGGTGTTCATATGATTCAACTGGCTCCTCTGTAGGAAAGAGTAAAACAAAAAGAACAATGAGAGATGAATTATAATATTGAACCCCTTGGTAATATGTTCCAGTAGTTATTAGAGGTACTCATTTGTTTGAGTTAAGAGGAAGGTTTTATGTATTCCAGCTAAATAAAGAACGGCCTTGAAATGTTTCTAATCCACATAAATAAGAGTACCCACTGGGGTAACTAGAAGATTAGCACTTAGGCAGCAAATTTCCTGTGAAGCACAGCAAATCATTCCCCTATTACAGCAGCAGTTTTTAACAGGAAGATGGAAGAAACATGTCAACTATATTTTTACAGAAAATTGCAAATTTTTTATGGCTTGTGAAAGACAAGGAGACTTGGATTTGACAAATAGGCACTAGGAGTTAACTATGCCTCCTTTTGCTTTGTGATGATGACAGCAAAGACCCCCTTGGAGAATTGAATCACACCTCAAGGAAAGAGAGTTGAAGTCCCTGGGCAAGAACATTTCGCCTCCTGACTATCTCACCTTGGCCCCTGGAAGGGAGACACAGAGAATGGCAGCTCAAGGAAGGACCAGTGCTAATACTGAAAGTAGGGTGAATGTTAGAAAGCAGAGAAAGCCTTTTGAGCTCTTGAGCTTCTCTTTCCTCACTTTTTATGTGGGCTCCACACAAAAGGAGCCAAGACTTTTGACAAGTGATATCTTCTAGATTAGAAGTCCCTAAGTGAGAAGAAAGTTAAGATTTATTTGTGTCAACAAATTGTTATCACTTTTCCTACGCATGTTGCTATGTCTGAATTACTGATAGTTGGCAAAAGACTAATTTGGAATTTAAACAGTAGGCATTAAACCTTTCCTAATGGCTCACAGATTGAGGGAGGATGGTCCTGTGGTTATGAATCTTGGTTCCCTCTTGTGCACCAACATCTAATTTTAGCCAGCCAAAAGCAAGGTCTCTAGCTGCTATTCAGTCAGGCAGCCTCAGTAACAATGACACAGATTAGCCTGCACTATCCTGTATCCTCTCAAAGACACCTTTATAAAGATATTTTTTTGCCTCTGAATATTTCTTCCCATTGGCTATAGGTAGTCCTAGACTACCTTGGAGTAGTGGACAGGCAGTTGAACTAGATGATTCTTGTAGGTCAGTTCCAACTGGGTCTATCCTATCCTATCCTATCCTATCCCATCCCAACTTCTTTGTTCCTAGAGCAAAGTTAAATTATTCCTTCCCTTGCAAGTTAAAGCTGGATGGATAAGTATAATTTTCTCCACCTGTACAGTGGAAATGATACTGCTTTCCCTTTTCAGTACTCCTCTAGAGCTCAAATCTGTGGTCTTTGTTAGTTTTACAGATCCAAATGATGGCCACCACAGAAATCCATCAGGACTAAGGACCCAGATGTACTTGTCAGAACAGCAATCTAGACAAATTATGTAAAGACTGTAGGCTATAAACTATTTCTGTACAATGTTGAAAAACTTGTGTACGTAAGTACTTTGGTCTTTGTCACTTGGTTCTATATTTCCTTGCTTCTGATTTCCATCATCTTATCTGACATTGGTTTGTCTGAAGCTCATTTTAGTGAACCAGAATTTTGATTGAGAGATCCTGCTGCTGGGAGTCACACTCAGTCATCTGCTAGTGAGGAAAGCAAACAGCAAATGGAGTCAAAAATGTCTTTCGGGCCATGAAACCAGAGATTGCTTGGCAGCCTTCCACTCAAGGTGTGAGCTATGTTTTGTAGTTTCCAAGAAGAATATGATCAAAGACAAATAAACACAGATAAGGGAGTGGAGGTTTTCTTACACAGTCACAGTGTCCACTACTGTTTCCGAAACCAGCTCCTTTTGTTCCCCTTAAAAGGCTCCACCCTCTTTTCCTTATCCTAAGTATAAAACTGAGTCATGGAATAGTTTGGGTTGGAAGGAATGTTCAAAGACAATCTCGTCCAACCCCCTTGCCATGGGAAGGGGCACCTTTCACTGATGGCTCTGTCCCACTCCACCCTGATATGATGTGAACACTCAAGGTCCCAATTGCTTTGATCTCTTTTTAACCTGGGAGATCTGACTGTAAGTTCTATCCTGCCATCTGGATTCACGGGCCCCACAGACACCCGGATTTACAGAGTGCTGTATCAGTGCTTCAGAAGAGCAGTCAGAGTGGTAATAACCAAGAGGAGGAAAGAAACCAACAGAAAGGAAAGACAAGTAAGTAAGGTAGGACTGGCAGGTAAGCGGCCTGGAATCTGACTATGGTCAGAGACTTGTCTGACCTTGAGTAACTCCCTTCAAAACTGTATTTCCCTTCCCTCTTCTTCTCACTTCTTGGGTCTGTCTATTCTAGTGTTTTAATTTAGACAGAGAATACATTTTTTGAAAGACCCTCCCTGACTTCCCATGCTTTGACAGGCTGTGGGGAAGGATTTCAGAGCATGCCAGCTGGGCTCCTTTCAGACCAACACTAAGCCAGAAGACATGTTCCAAAAGGGTACCCCAGATTCCAACCAATCCTGGACATCCTGTCCTTGGGATCAGGTAGGAGCTAGTCCAAGGTATTCCCCGACAGCCACCATGGGGACGCCAAGGCATCAACAACTGTTTCACTGTACAGATTGTTTGCAGTTAAACTACAGCCAAAGCTAATACAGACACAGCCTTCATTGCCCCATGGAGTGTTTAAAAGCAGACACAGACTCCAGTCATCTGACTTCAGAGTTCACAGCACAACAGGACTCCAGCTACAGCTTGGCAGGCTCGTGGTACTGCTACAAGGCAAAGGAAGGATGCTGAACTGCTTCATTACCGTTCTCATCTTCTGTGAAGACTGTCTGTCCCTTGAAGATTTTTGTTCCTACTTGTATCTCCCCTGGCCGCATGAAGGGTCCACTTATTCTGTAGTCCTTACACAGCTTGGTGAGGATCTCACTTGGCTTGGTTGCGTCTCGCCATGCATTGTACCCTTCTCTGCAAGGAGGGAACAGAGTGAAGCAAAATGGGTGAGGTTTTCCTTCAGAAGAGTGCACTGATAGATCAGGAATTTCCATGCAGGGATTTGCTCTGTGGTCAGTGGCCCTGATATGTGCCCAGTCAAACTTTTCCTCTGAATTGTCCAGCACTGATTCTTACTTGAGACACCCCCTCTGTTTGCTCAGGTCCTGGAGATCAACAACTGCTTTCTCTTAAAACACAGGAAAAGCTGAGGCAGCCTTGCCTACAGCTTAGATAAAGTAATAGCATGGCCAAGCTTCCCGTGGGGAAAAGGAACAGAGCTTGTTCCCCCTTGTATCTAAAAGATTCAAGTTTACATGTCCTGCCTCCATTCAAGGAGAATTATTCTGCAGCTCTAAGATACAAAGGACAAGCTCAGGTTATCTGGGACCTGTAATAAGCACATGAAGAAATATCTCACACTGGAGACTGAGCTGGCAAGGGAAGCTTTGGGGTTTGGTCTGTGTTCCTGGATTGCTTTTTGACATTTCCCACCCTTGGTTTGTAGATAAAATGAGAAACAATCATACAAGAACCCCAAATGCACATCTCACAGGTTAGTGCCCCACCCCCACGGCAGTGGAGTTATTTTAGATTGACTTTCTCTGCATTAATTAGTTTTTATGCACAATGTCCTTGGGAGTGCAGCTGTCTGGCAGGGATCAGGAGCTCAGGCTCACTGCCCCATGACTCACCCAGTTACAGAGGCCGTGTCAGCAGCCCTGCTCTGCTCCCGCTCCCCCCAGTGCCACACCAGTCCCATCAGCCTTGCTGCAATCACTCCAGTGGCAGCTGAGTAACAGAGAGCAGAGCAGAGCCCTGGCATAATTCCTCTGAGAGATTTTTCCCATTTGCCCTTTATGCCTGTCCAAAGGCAGTTTATCAAGCAGGTATGTAGTAAACATCAGCTGTTTACTATCTAAAATACTTCTTGAACAAAGACTGCTGTTAATTTAAAAATATCCGCTTTCCACTAAGGCTGGCAGCTACCCAAAGCCACCACTAAGCTCTTAGGTGAATTTTAATTAAAATACTCCTGTGACACTTTTGTGCTGGAGAAAGCATAATATCTGGAACACATCTGTAATTTCTTCTTCAAGTCAAGTCACTCACTGTGAGCTCTGTTGCTACCTGAAGAAGTACTTACATTTCATATTGACTCTGTAACCCACAGGTAGCTCGATGTCTGCTGTAGAAACGATTTTCCAAATCAATTTTAGTCTCTCCAATAAGATCATCTGTCCCAATGAAATCATGGTCATAGATCAAGACTGTGAGCAACGAATCCTTGGGGAATGTAGCTTGGATTTCAAATGATCTACAGGAAAAATTGAGACCTACATGAAGTCAAATCAATTTTGAAGCCTAAAAGACTAGGCTAATTAATGCCATGCAAACTGTGTGTGAGTGGTGTCTTTTCTAATAAGCAGTGGGCTTTTTTGGTAGTGCTTTTTGCTCCAATTGAATATTTGAACATGCTGGAAACACACAATGTAAAAGTATATTGTTTCTCCTGCTTCCCTAGCACCCCATGTACAGTCCTAAGATTGTTCCTACAATCCTGAATCCAGTAAGGCTAATACAGCTGTATGTAAGAGTTCTCACTCATTTTGCAGAATCCCCAAAAGGGACGTCTAAGTCCTTTCTCTTTTCTTGCAAAAGCTGCAGGTTAAATATTGAATGTAGGAATCTGGGGGCACCCAACAAAATTATCAGGCAAAAGTTCGAAACAAATCTCAAAAAAGCAGAGATAAGAACTTCCTTTTCACTGGTGCATTTTTCAGGAATCATTATTGTTGAGATGTTTAGGGAAGTTGAAAATATAAAAGTGATTGTAAAAGGGATTTGACAAATTAGTGAAAAACAGGACATCCTGATCACCACAAAACTGAGCTTTGTCTCCTGAAGGATGAATTTTGTACTTGCCCCCCGCTGCTGTTCTATGGGTCTTTGAGTCCAAAGTAGTATAGTTTCTCTGTCTTAATGTTCTTCCATCCCAAATTCAAAATATTTTCAACCTTCTTAAAATAGGGAAATTTACTGAAAAAACCCACGGCTTTTAGCATTAAAAATATAAATAAGTATAAAGCATTGATAATACAAACTGGATATTTACTGACAGCTTGGCCCTGGCTCCCCCATTCAGAAGGCTGTATGAGTTCAAAAAGCTCATATGTCCTAGAATTATGAGATTTATTTAGCAGTCTATTCAACCTGAAATAGCAACAAAGAATGTGAAATCACACTTCACTCTTCTGATATTTATTTTGCTTTAAACTTAATGATTGTATTAATTTGCACAGACAATTATCTTTCACTGCCTCGTTTCCTCTCACACATCATTTTGCAAAACCTCTCACAGATTGCATTACTTGGTGTGTTTTGACAGGTATGAAAATGAAATATTTTATTATCATACATTGTGACACCAATTCCCAACATTTTAACCATCAGAATTAGAAAACACCCAAACAGACCGAAATCAGCATATAGCAAACGCTTAGTAACAGCAACAGTGGTAGCAAGTGATAAAGCACAAATTACACTGAATACAAAAATAAGTCATCACTGACCTTCCAAACACAGGGTTCAGCTGCTTGGGGATGTAGTTTTCCCTGTCTTTAATTTCTGTATTGCCCAGCCTCAGCACAATGTAGGGATCTGACTTGCCATCTGGATCAGCTGGGCTGAGGTTAAATGCCTGTTAAGAAGAAAAATTGTGTCCTCAAGAAGTTTGCTTAAATGCAGCATGGTCCCTACACACGACTATGGTTTTCCTGTTCTTGGGTGTTCTGGAAGTTCAGGGGCTTTGCTTGCCTCACGTAATGTAAAATTTGGCCTATGGTTTTGTAGGCTACTGGGGAAAGATGATCTGGAGGAGAAGAGAGTTTGCAAAGCTGGAAGTGCTGCCCCATCACTAAGACAGAAAAAGCTGAGTAGGAGAGCCAATGCTGAGGAGGAAGCTGGCTGCACAAGGGCAGGTAGGATTCAGGAAAGGTTTACCCAAAAATATTGTTCCAGATCCTTGAACAGTGCAAATCAATTCTTTATAGAATCACAGAATTGTTAAGGTTGGAAAAAACCTCTAAGTCTTTATATTCATTCAGGAAGTAAAACAATCTCTTCATATTTTATTGCCATGGTCTCTCTGCATGCTATCTTTCTGTCTTAGATTACCTTCAACTCTCTTGTTTCTCTGGAATACCAGTTCCTTCTACCCTTTTTACCTCTCACACCATTCTCTCTCATCATCTTGTCCTCTGTATTTCTACCTTTATTTACCCCAAAATTTATTCACAATGTGTAGCACTTTGATAATGTGTAATTCACAGCTCCCCAAAAATATGCTACCATTTCCCCCTTCCTGAGGTTTTGTTTAAATGTGTGTAATCTTGAAACAACTCTGCTGATTAAAACTGGCTGTATTTGCATATTGTTAGTTATGGATCCAGCCCTTTTAGTTTGAACAAGTAAAGTGATTCTCCAGTCTTGCAGAAATCTCCAGATTTCTTGTGAGGAATATATATAACATTTTCTACTCTGAACTCCCATTTCTACAGTATGAAACCTTGTCTGAAATATGACCAGAAAAAAACTAAACCACATGGATGAGGATTTTCAGAAACTTCACTGCAAAGACACTGAAAGTAAACTGAGTTGAAAAGAAACATCCAAGTTATTTCAAGGTTAAAAGAGCATCTGTCTACTTACTGCCACAATGTAAACCCTGATGAGCACTTTGACAGAGTGATTTTGGGGTATCCCTTGCAGGATGCAGGGCTGCCCTCCATCCAGCAGGCTGCCATCCTCAGGACTTGGGTATATGCAGAAGGAGCCCTGGTAACACATGGACTGTTATCTCCCTTGAAAACAGATCAAGTGCAATACAGAAACAACCCTTTGAATGAAAAAAATATCATTCATGCAACTTATTTTGTGGTACCACTCACAGGCAACCCAAGCTTCAGTGCACTAAACATCACCTTTTAAAATGTCATTTCTCTACAACATAGTACTGTAACATCTAGATGTTTACAAGAAGTACCTGCATGCCTATTGACTACTTAAAACTGACACCTGCAGGTGTTCTAAATCTAGTTTTCTTATCATTAATATTCTAAAAACAATATTTTGACCTTAACTGTATATTGGCAAATTAATAATTCCTTTGGGTAAGTTTCATGAAAGTGTGACAGAAATCTAACTGTATTTTTGCAGTCACCATACAACTCATATAAATCAATACTGACTCATGTTGCTGAGTAGCTCATACTGCCTGAAAGCAACTAACAAGTCATTTGGACAGAAATTTGCATTGCAAGCTAATTGAGATATCAATGAGTTTAATCAGTTCCTCTAAACTACAAAGTGCTTGAAATCCTAATAATATTACTCAGGCTTTGAATATTTCAGATTGTCTGATGGAGCCCTGCATCAGGCTGTAGCTGTGAGGGCTACACTTAAATTACACAAAATTACATATAAGATTCCAATTGATAGTGCAGAAACTAAGTTGCATTAGTGAAATCTGGACTACATAATATATCTGTTCTTCCCCTTCTGTAATTTCAAAGTCCTTGTAATTCCTTATTTCAAAACAGAAGTGAACACCTGGTGCTGGATGCTGCTTTTTTCTATCAGATAATGGGAAGAGAAGAAACTTGAATCTAACTATAATAAAACTAATTCTATTTACACCAGACTATCAATGTCTATTTCTTTCATCCCTGGCATACCTGAAATACATATTAAAACCTGAAGTCTCTAAATTATTACCCATTTAATCAACATTAAAGCTTACCTTAAATTTTCCTATTATTCTGTCTTCAGTGTCAGCATGAACTTCATCATTAGATTTTCCTCTTAAGAGCTTGAAAGTTTTCACCCAGTCCTCAAAGTTATTAAATTCGCTCTCCAAGTCTCCTTCATAAATCTTGGAAAGTAGAAGAATGCTTATATTTTGTGGTGCAGTGAATATATTTATAGCAACTTTTTTATTAGAAAATGAATAGAAATTCATTTTGACACAAAATGCAGACTTTAATAAAAACCAAGGTTTTGCGGAAGTCCTTGAGGAAAAAGTTAATTCCCCATTTAAAACAGGACCAGTTTTGTCCTCAACCAAAGCCTTTCCCAACCATTGAAATAACACATTAATGCAGCAGGTGGAAGTGACTCTGGAGGGGCCAAAATTAACCTCTGAAAGCACTGCTGTGCGTGAAGAAGTGTGGATGTGCTACTCTTTGTTTCTGTTTCCTCGCTGCATTATGCCTTTGTTGTACTGACCCATTCTATTATGTTAGTGTGTCAGAACTTGAGAGCAAAGCAGACAATTATAAAGTGCTGTGGGGAAAGAGCTTTAGCATAGCTTAAAGACCAAATCATTTTTCAAAGGACATGTTTTTTCAGTACTCTCCCCCAGTAATTTATCAAGTGGTTTTCAGTGTGAAATAGAAGGGCCTGTACTACTGCCATCTCTAAAAAATGGAAAGAGCAGTTTCAAATTCCCATTTATTCAGCTACAATCTAATCCAAACAGCCCTAATCTTTTCAAACCTCTCATCTCTCCAGACAGTTTGCACAACTCATATAGTTTTCTTTGAATTCCTTCTATCATTACCCAACCAAATCTAATGTGAGCTGAGGATTATTTCCCATCAGGGAGGATGCACTAGCCATCACAGCAATGCTTTCCATCTCTTTTTTAAGACACTCTTAATAGGCTGCAATATTTCTAACATGAAATTTTGGATTTCCAACTATAGTATTTTACATGCAAACAACAAAACTAAATTTTACTGAAATCTCTCTGGGTTTGTCTACATCGATAAATTGTATGTCTAAGACCAAATGGGCCACATCCACCCTAATAAACCCTTGTTTCCTCTGAGTCCCTTTTTCTGAAGAGGTTTATCACTATAATTTAGTGTGTTTTATTCATTGCGAAGTGTCTGAAATATATGTAAGAAGGGTTTGCCAAACTCACTGGCTAATGTCAAACTTTGGCGAGACAGAAAATAAGAACAGCCTTACCTCAGCCTTACTTTTCTCTTACCTGCAGAGTTGCTAGGTTTGGAGTTTCCTTTTCTTTCCTTTTCAATGTCTTATCCTTCTTTTTTTTGTCTGCCTCATCCTCTATGATCAGTGCTATGTGGTCAGAAGTGTGCTTATCTGCAGAAATTTAATGACATCATCTATATATTAGTAAGCAAAGATCATAAAATGCTTCAGACAAGGATGCAAAATACATTTTTAAACCATCCTTCTCTATTAATTCCTCTGCTACCTGAGATAGGGATCCTCTCTTTTACCACTGGTCCTCCCAGGCAGAGAGGTGGAAATTTATGCTCTCTGTAGCTACCGATCTTCATAATGAGCTTGTTAGACCAAGCACGATGGTGTCCTGTAACACTCCCTCCCTGATGGCCACCTCCCAGAACACCCCTTTCCTCCCTCTCTGACTCCTCCCCAGTGCAAACAAACAGATTTAACAGCTTTCACATAAAATTTAAGGCTTATTTAAAACTGAGAGTTGTTATTTAGGCTGACAGCTGCTTCAGATATCAGGATGACCCAAGTCTTTCTCTGCTTAAAGGTATCACAAAATGGGTGTATCTCATCTGGCGAAAGCCTAGAGGTGTGAGAAATGGGAGGTAGACCTGACTAAAGTCAGATTCCAAACACTGAGAGGGCATTTCCCAACAAAAAGAGGATGAGACCTCAAAAGTGACATGGTTCAGTTCTTCAGCTGAAATCTGGTTTTGAGTTCATTTTACTTTCATTTTTTTGAGTAGCTTATGTGTGTTTGACAGCACTAAATATTTAGAGGTACATACATATTTTATGTTAGAGATGTCCTCTATGTATAATGGTTATCATCACAGGTGTGAAGACTTGTAACAAAAATGAGCAGAAGAGAATTTACAAGGTCTGAAGTCATCACTCAGAACCAATATACCACAACTGCCTAAATAGCCTGTGGGTGGATGTCACAACTGTAAGTGAACATCACATCTTTGTAGAACATTTTCTGTGTAAATACATCCTCCACGTGAACAAGTAAGCTTCACTCAGAAACTGATCTCCTCCTCATCTCAGCAGCCCTGATGATCATTGAAGCACCATTATCTGCTATTTCCAGGATGAAATCCTGTGATATTTAGATCATGTCTTCCATTCAGAAAAACCTCCACACATCCTTTAAACCTTTAAATCACCTCAGTCACTGGTGGAGTGCAGTTGGCTCTGGCATGAAAAGGTGATTAATTTCATTCTGAATAGCAGCTCTCTGTAAACAGTAAGTACTTGTTTACTCTCCCAGCCTTCTCAAGCAGTCATATTTGTCCAAAAATAAAATTTTCCAGAGTTCAGTTTGATTGTCAAGAACCCTTTGAGCCATGGAATATATATGTGTGGAGACATATCGATATATGCACACAAAGCCTATTTCTGGCCAGTATTTCTTTTACATTCTTGTGAATTTTTTTTTTT
>VYZT01016460.1:8727-36558 GCA_013400735.1 Pomatostomus ruficeps
TTTAAAAAAAAAAAAAAAAAACAACCCAAAGGAAAGAGAAAAGGAACAGCTAAATAAATACACATTTCAGGGATGGCCTAGCTATAAATGTGGTTGCAATGTATGGAAAAGCCAAGCATAAAATCTCTGAACATGGTGATGCAACAAGAAACCTGAACTTATTTTCCTATTTCTTTCCCATCCTGTGCCAGCAGCAACACAGGTAATGAAAAAAAGTAATTTGATGAAGCAAAATATTTTAGTTCAACACAGCATTTTTTCACACATTATACATGATCTTTGTTATCTTCATAGAATTTCTATTTTGAATTTACTTCCTCTTTATTATCTTTGTTCAGGTCTATTTCAAATTGTGAGAGAATAAAAAGTTTTACCATCATAAAGCCTTAATGTGGTAATGGCTGATTTATTTAATAATTTGTATAAATTCCCAAAGGAAGTTTTTAGTGAAAACAGAGAAGATTACTGACCAAGAAATGCTTATGAAAGTGTTTATCCTTTTCTGCTCAGCTCTCAGAAAGCACACAAGACTCTTCTGGGGCAGAAATAAATCCATTTCCTACAGGAGCACCTCAAATTCCACCAGAACCACTGACATTATTTTGAATTGCAGCTGAGCCTCAAATAATTTTTACTTTTACCATTCTTCTGCCCTTGATATAAAGCCCAGACTCACTCCTGGGCCTTAGGGCTGCTTTGTTTCTAGAGAAGCTGTAAGGAAAGAACTCTGTGTAGGGGCCTGAATGCCTCAAAAGCAGAGGCATCACATATAATTCACACCTTAATGGGTCTGATCCAGGTCCAAGTCCTCCCCAGATTTGCTCATAAATACTGCAAAACCAGTGCGGTTTAAATGTCCTTCATGCCTGGCTTATAGCTTTTAAATGGCTTTTAACTTTACTCAGCCTGAAAATAAAATAATGTCCTATGGGTGATGGTAAGAATTCTTGCCTGTAGTTGCTATGACATGGGTGGCAAACACCACTGAGGAGGTGTGAGGGTCATAAGATGCTCTCCTTGGAAGTGTGAATAAGGGTTAAATGCTGTAGGACAAGAGCACCTGCTTGATCTTTATTTCGGTGTCCAAGAATGTCTCTGTCACTCTCTGCTTCTGATCTAAGAAAGGGCAAGGGCAGTTTGGGAAAACTCCAGTTCTTGGAGTTTTGTTCTTGGATTTTCTAACAATTTCAGTTAAATTCCTCTTTCCAATTTGAAAGGGGATCATTTGGCATGCAGAAATATTTACTTTAGTGCCTAAAGTCTCACCAGACTCAGCTTAAGAGCTGACTTGGATATTTTAGAAGGTTTTTGTGGCTACAGTGTCTTTTTTCTTTCAAAGGACTGCTTTCATATTTATTCCATGGCTTGGAGAATGTCATCCAAATTTTAAAATTAGGTGCACCAGGGCAGGTACCTCAGTCCCTGATGCGAAGAGTCTCCTGCAGACAGGGAGTGAGTGCAAGGGCAGTTCTGGGAGGGTAGGGTGGTGACAGTGGCACCACCCCAATTGTTGCTGCCAGGAGGGTGACTCAGCTGAATGACTGAGTCACAGTGTCTCCCGGTGTCTCCCTCCCCTTCCTCTGGCCAGGGAAGGTGCTGATGTTCTGCTGGTGCCTTGCAGATGTAAATTATTATATTCCCACCATGCTGCAGAAGCCAAAGGAACAAAAGTTTCCTCCTCCTCTCTGTCCATGTGGACTTGGTCTGGGCAGCCTGATCAGGGAGAAGGAAGAGGAGGCCTGACTAAAAGCCAAGTGAGCTCTGGAATCAGAGACTGCTCAGTGAAGCTTCCCGTTGGAGCCAGGGGAGGAGGCCAGGCTTCTCCAGAGCCTGATTCAAGGCAGGAGGCTCCAGTGGAAGACAGAAGTTTGTGTGAGAGTGGGGATGCCCTGCCCTGGATAGAGATTCCATTAACGTGGACAGTCACGCCACGTTCTGGCTGGTACTGGTTGTATCTTGTGAGCACTGATTGAAATCTCAGGATTAGCAGGGGCAAGCAGCAACTCCTGCATTTTCAGATGAGATCTAATTGCTTAGAAGAACATCCTGATTAGAGTCAGCAAACCAATACACAGCAATGTAGCTTAAATTGATAAGGCCCTGCCTGCTGAAAGATCTGCTCTCTGTCAGTGCATTGGGCAATTCCCCACTTAATGAGGTTTGGAAAGTAGTGCCACGTATTTTATCTGTGTTGAAAATGCATTGGAAGGCATGTAGTCCTTCCTTCTGGTCCTTCCCTAGCTACTACTTGTCTTCCCACTCCTATGGCTTGGCATTAAAGTCTTCAGTCATCTCTTCCTTGAATGAATATTTGTGCCTGTGTTCTTGATTGCTCTCTCTGCACCACCAAACTGCCTAGGTTTTTAATTAGAATGTAAAGGTTGCTTTGGTTTGCTCTGCTTTGGTTTGGTTTTTTTCTTAAAAAACCCAAACCAATTCTTTTTTCTTTGAATTGCTTTCCTTGAGTTACAGAAAATCTCTTTGATGCTCAGATGTTGTACCATTTTTACCTTGTTTTATACACCTGGGATTCTGGCTTCATCTTGAGTCTTCCTCCACTTTCTGGAATACTTTTTTGAATTGTAGCATTGTGTAGTGAGATCCTGCCAGTTCACCAGCCTGGCAGTATCATATATCAGTCTGGGAATCAACACAGTCAATAATCCAAATGGTTATTGTTTAGCACTACTTAGAGTAGCAAACTCCATTTATAGATGTCTCAAAATCAATGGGAGATGGATTTCTTCTGTTGCCTGACAGATTAGTAATCTTATCCAATTCATTTCCCGAGACACTAATTTTTAGTTCCTTGGCCAATAGCAGACTAAATTCCTTTCAGCAACTGAGTACAAAACCATCACGGTTTCCCCATCCCAAAGTTTTCCTGACACACAACAATAACAACTCTCGAAATGCAATCTTCTGACAGTGTCTAATGACAGCCTTGCTTCATGAATAAACTACAGAACCTGAGTTGCCCTTGGCTTGCACTGTTCTCACTTCTTCCTGACTGCGGTGCCTACAAATGGCCTGATCTTCCTCAGGAAATAGGAAAGTAAGATTCGTAATTATAAATAGTTACAATTATGTGTATATATGCATTTATATGAATTCTAAGATTATATGTTAATTGCAAGTCACTCCTAAATTTCTCTGAGGAATTTTGTAGAGGCTCACAGACACAATGAAAACTTGGGGAAAAAATACAAGAGCCAAGGACAAGGATAAACCAGATCTAATTTACTACTCATAGTGCCAAGGGGTAGGCCGGTGCTGGTCAGCACCGACACGCCGCGGCCCTAAAGAGTGCCCTGCAGAGAGCGACTCCTACAGGGGCTAAGGCTGTCTCCCCAGGCAACGGGTGATTCGCAGTGATATCAGCTCTTAGTGATTTCAGCTCTTTGCGAATCACCCTCAGGCCAACTCGGGACAGAGAGAGACGAGGAGACCATATGGCTGTTCCACGGAGGTAGGGAGGTAGCTTTATTGTTCTGGCAGCCTCTGCAAAGGGGAGGCCAGGGACAGAAGCTCCTGTCCTTCCTGGGCAAATGCAGTGGTTTTTATGGGGAAAGGTAGGGGCGGGGTGGGAACCAACTAGCCAACTGGATACAAGGTATTACCATAAAGGCGCAAAGCATGCTGGGGGTGTCCAACGTGGTCACCGTAACGGATAGGAAAGTTTCTTATCAAGCCTCTCCTCTCCAAGGGAGTGCCAAGGGCTCACAGCTCTCCACATCATAGCGAAAGTGAAGAAAAACAAATAGGAGAAATAGACACCTAACATGCTTTCTGCAGATGTCATGTTCCTTCAGCCTCATGGTCAATCTTCACACTTACTTACAGCCACAAAGTGGTGATGTTTCACAATCTGTCATTAGGAAGAGGTTATTTTTACCAAACTTTCTAATATATTACATTCATAGAACTAATTGTTCTGATTTATTTACTCACCAGCTGCTAAATACTCTCAAAAATTACTCTCTTTGTTGTTATATTGTTCCTCCGTGTGTTATCTAAGCCCTCGTTTTGATAAGAAAAAAGGTTGGCCTCAAGTCAGATTTCTCTAACATGGGCCAGGGTTTTACAACTCAGCTTGGTCACCCAGTGAATAAGGTGACTCCTCTTCCAAATCAGAAAAAGAAACAGCACTTGTGATCTGATTTGGATACTCCTGATCCTTTTATCCCACTAAAATTTTTCTAGCTCCTGTCTCAAAGTACCTGGGGTCATTTGCACACATACCAAAAAAAGTTTTGAAAGGTGACAGAACAAAGAGTAGGAAGAGTTGAAATCCCTGCCGTGATGAGGTGTATCTGTAGCATAATATAACAAAACACTTTTTGCTGCTTATTGTTTCAGTTCAGTACTTTAGTGCTTCAGATCTTCCCCCCAGATGTGGAAAACCCAAGTGGAATTTCATTGTTTGCCCGAGAGCATTCAGTCCAGCTCCTGCAGCAGAGCCTGGGGTAGCCGTCCAATTATCAGTTAGTCTAGAGATGCTGATGAAGGCACCCTTACAGAGAGGGAGATGGAAACCCCTCAGGCAAGGGCTGCTGTGTGCCCAGAGGCACCAGGCACCTCTGTAACTGCAAATTCAGCCTCCAGCGATCCTTTCACGGCGGGTAACTCCTGGAATCATCAGAAATCCTGGGGTGCATCGCGAAGAGCAGTGCCAGCAGGTCAGGGAGTGATCCTGACCCTCTGCCCACACCTGGAGAGCTGTGTCCAGTCCTGGGCTCCTCAGGACAGAAGGGACAGGGAGCTCCTGGAGCAGGGCCAGCAGAGGCTGCGGAGATGATTTAGGGCCTGGAGCATCTCTGCCAGGGAAAGGCTGAGGGAGCTGGGGCTGTTCAGCCTCGAGAGGAGCCCCAGCTGAGAGGGGCCCTCAGCCCTGGGTGTCCCTGTCTGCAGGGAGGGCTCCAAGCAGGGCCCAGGCTCTGCTCCTTGGCACCAGAGGAACAGGAAAGAACTGATGGAATATACTCGGGTTTAGAGTCCTAAAACATTTTACTCCATCACTGTTGCTTTTTCCATAATGAATTAGAATTATTCTCCTCACTATAACTATTAAAAGATCCTCTCTGCTTCAAGAAGGTGCCCGTGATACAGCAGTTCTGCCGTACCTAAAAGCACTTTTTTCTGAACAGGAAAAGATATATTGTCTCTCACTGCATTGATAGTTTTTCAAACTGTGCAATCTTTCAGCAAAAAGGGAGTTCATATCACAGTGACTGCAAAAATGTTGCACTGTTATTAAGTGCTACTTCCTCAGAACTGTCTCAGGTTTCTCCAGTGAGAAGTAAATAGACATTTCCCATGATGACTCCCTTTTTTTTTTTTTAATGCCTCAGATATCTCACAACACTCACATGCCATGTGGATCTGCTACTCAGGAACTATAAGGGTTTCACCCAGCTTAGCATGAGGATGCAGAGGAAGGGAGCATGGAGAATCTTAGAAGAAAATATTCATTGCAAAAGTCATGATTTCATATTCCTGTTCCTTTAAAAATTTGCAGATTGCTATTTCTGCTCTTGCAGATTACTAAAAATTAACACGGTTGTTATTACTTCTACTGCTGAATAGGATAGAAGAACTATCAATGTCTCTGAGTTTGCAGGAAACAGCGTTAGCAGTGTTAGAGTGTCTAGAAAGCCTGTGCAACTTAGTTTGTAGCCTCTAGAAGTATTTTAAGTGCTTATTTTCTAATGACTAAACAAAATGTTTGCCAGCCAGCATTTATGAAAGTAAATATCTCAAAATTGCTGTCTTACAGCAAGCTTGCCTTTGCTACCTGACTTACTTGCCTTTTGCTCTCAACTTTCTGTAACATTTGACACTGCCAAAGTTTTGATTTTCCAAACTGCTTGAATTTGTGCTCCATGTTTAAATGATTCCATGGGACTTGAGAGGGCCATGCTTGGACACAGCAACACAGAGAAACACAGTGAAATCTTGAATACAGTCACACAAACACGAGCCTCGGATTTTCTTTTTAGTCTCGTTGCATACAAGCAATGAATGAGCAAAAGAGATTTTCTGAGGGAAAAAAACCCCAGTAGTCACTGGTATTTGAAATGAAGAAGGGAGGATGCCAAGAGGATGGACCCAGGCTGGTGGCGCTGAACAATGGCACCAGAGGAATGGGCAGGAACTGATCCCAGGAAGTTCCACCTGGACAGGAGGCAGAACTTCTTCCCTGGGCAGTGACCAAGCCCTTAACAGATTGCCCAGAGATGGTGCGGAGTCTCCTCACTGGGGATATTCCAGACCCCTCTGGACACAATCCTGTGCCGTGTGCTCTGGGATGGCCCTGCTGGAACAAGGAGGTGGTACGAGAAGACCCACTGTGGTCCCTTCCAGCCTGAGCCATCCTGGGATTCTGGGAATATCCAACAAGCAGAAGGAGGCACTCACATTATCCCATCCCATTCTGCAGCTTGCTGTGCTTACAGATGATTCTTTTTTAATTAAATTAATCAGCAGTTACTATCCTTCCAGGAAAGTGACCTCATTTCTCCTGTACCACTGTGATGGGTCTAATGGAATGATTTGGATAGATGATGGATAGGGGCGAAGTCTGAAGTCACCTGAACCTGAAGACGGCAAGGATTAAAAGCAGAACTGAACATATTGTAACAAAATCGTCTTTTGGCCTCTTAGAAAACAGGAAATGTCACCTCATGCACTCTTGTGTGATTTAGCAAAGGTGGATGAAGGAAGCAAAGCCCTCCTTTCAGTGCCAAGAGTGTAGGTAAAGATTGGGGTTTAAAAATTAGTCCAGTTTATAGGTGGCTGAACTGAAAGCTCAGCTGCTGAGGGTTTCCAGAGCTAAACCTGGGGAGCTTAGGGCTAATTGAAGATCTGTTTAACAAACATTGCTTACAAGCTCTGTATAGGGTCTCCAAGCCAGAGCAGCTGCAGTTTGGTGCGTGGTTTGAAAAGATGAGGGGAGGAGGAGAACTGAAGGAGTTAGGACAGGTACTCCAGCTGCTCCTTATAAACCCTCACCAAATAACAAACGGGAAATCAACAAACGAGTACATTCCAGAAGAAATTCAAAGTGGAGGTGATAATAGGAAGGTTACACTGACAGGTTCCAGCAAGTTTGGAGGGCCTTGCTAGAAAAGCATTGGCGGCTACAAAACTCAAAGCTCAGGGACTTACCTCCTTCCTGCTTCCCTCTCCCTTCCATTTCCTCTCCTTAGGAACAGTTCTTTTATTTCATCCATGAGAAATTGCTTGCTGGGATGCATTCACTTCCAGAGGTGGAAGGGAACAGGAACAGGCAGCATTAAGTAGTAGGAGAGAAGCTGAGAATTTAAGCAATCTGGTCAGAAATTGTGGTGTCCGGTGGGGAAAACAAGTGAAAGAAATAAATACAGCTGAGCAGTAATTGCAGGCCAGATTCATCCTGGAGGAGATGGCAAGACGTGCAGTGAGGAATCAAACTTTGTGTTTGACTGCGTGGATTACTGGGAAGAGGGTGACTTCTACCTGGGCTCGTGCCTATGGTAGCAATGGTCTGGAACAAGATGAAGGTGCAGCAGTGGCACTTCATCGCACCTCACCCTTCCCTGGAGACACAAGTTGCTCTTTTCCGCCTGGTCGAGGTCTTGCTAAAAGCCCTGCGATACCTGAAAACCCTCCCCCGGGGTTCTCCGAGCTCAGCTTGCAGGGTTGGAAGACATGCTTCGTGGGCTTGATGAAATGGGAAATACACTTCGGGGGTACAATAAAATGAAACTGTTTCCTATTCCTGCCTGTAAACATTCCATAGGAAATTGAGGCAGTTTTCACTGGAGACAAGGAAACTGCCACCAACCAGGAAAAGTTGCTTTAACTGTGAAAAAGAGCAAACTTCTCCTTGTGTCAAATGCACTGAAATGTACACTTTTATCCAGGGGCTGGAATTACACCCTTTTCTCAGAGAACAGCTGCATGTGCTGGTGGGAATGGTGAAGTTTTGGCCGGGATCCAATTTGATAATACTTACAGAAAGATGTAAGGGGGTTTTTTGGTTTTTTGTTTTGTTTTGTTTTGTTTTGTTTTTTGGTCATTTTGCTTTCTTTGAATATAAATTCTTCCAAAACAAAATTTGGTCACTGGCAGATCAGCCTTGCAAAGGTGCTGAGTACTTTGGCTGTGGTCCAAAAGCGCACTTAAGCCTGTGCTTAACTCCGAGGACTTAATTAGTCTTGCCAATTTCAGAGGGGCTGTTGATATGCTTAAAGTTAAGAATGTGACAAAGTCCACTGCTGCAAGAATGCTTAGCCCTTTGTAGGGTTAAGCCCAGCTCTGTGCTACACAAAAGATCTTTTGTTCAGCCTTGAATGACGAGGACAGGCAATGGAAGGAATAAACACTGTTCTTTAAAATAAACATTGTACTGATCACAGAGATAGCACATATGTTATTAACACCAGGCTGTCATCACATTTTATTAGCAGCATTTTAGCAGCGCGAATGAGATGATTCACTCCTCTGAACCATGTCTCCATTATCTCTTTGTACCTGAAATGCCTGGCTGGCTCTGTTGCATTGTAACTGCAGCTGTTGGTGTTTGCATGGACCCCAGCTCATCTTCCAGCTCTGTGCTCTGAACACACCAAGACACTCAGTCCTGTGAGGAGCAGCTGAGGGAGCTGGGGGAGCTCAGCCTGGAGAAAAGGAGGCTCAGGGGGGATTTTTTTACTCTCTACAACTCCCTGACAGGAGGGTGCAGTCAGGTGGGGTCAGGGTCTCCTCCCAGAGAACAAGAGACAGGATGAGGGGAAACGGCCTCAAGCTGTGCCAGGGGAGGTTCACGTTGGACATCAGGAATAATTTCTTTTCATGAAGGGTAATTAAGCACTGGAAGGGGCTGCCAGGATGATGATGGTGTCCCCATCTCTGGAGGTGTTCAGGAAATGAGTGGATGTGGCACTCAATGCTCTGGGCTGGTTGATAAGGTGGTGCTCAAAGGATGGGCTCGATAACCTGGGAGATGTTTTCCAGTTTAAATATTCTGTGATTATTATAAGTAATTGCAGCGAGAAGCTTGCCAGAGCCAATTTATAATTGATTAAGATTTATTAGCAAGCAGCAATCAAGCAAACGCAGCACTGGGTGGCCGAGAGGAGTCTCTGCTCCATCAACAGCATGCGTTTTCCCTCTCCAGCCCCGCTTCCTTTATAGTCCTTCTTTGTGGTGTCCTCACATATCTTCTGCGGCTGCGCCTCCTGTTGCTAGGGGGTCGTCCTGGTCATTCTGGTGGTCGAGGGGATGAAGATAGCAGTCTTCCTCTTGGTGCCTGTTGCTCAATTCTTTTCACAATTTCCTTATTAGGACATTTTACCTTACTTGTCTACTCAGCAGGATATCCTCTTGCATGCATAGGATGTTGCTTAACCCGTTTGATTAACAAAGAAGTTCCTTTGTTTATTACAGTGATTCTGTGAAGTTACCTCTGAGCAGGCTGCTGGGTCTGTGTGGTGCAGAGACACTGCACAGAGGCACTAACTCTCCTTGAGGAATGAATGGATTGACCCTGGCAGTGTGACAGCCACGTCACAGCTTCGGGTTTCATTCATCCCTTCTACAGTGCTCCCTGGGGAAGCTTCTGAGGAGTCCATCTCATTCCCAACCCCTGCCATGGGCAGGGACACCTTCCACTGTCCCAGGTTGCTGAGAGCCCCATCCAGCCTGGCCTTGGACACTTCCAGGGATGGGGCAGCCACAGCTGCTCTGGGCAAGTGTTGTGACCTGAAGGTGAGGGTATTCCAGGTTCTGGTTAGTAGATCCCTTAGGATGGGTTAAAGTGAAACAACACTGCATGGTTGGTGTTTATAAATATATATATTCAAGCATTATTTTAGAACAGTTTGCTTGCAGTCAGAAGCAGGTTTGTAGCCATTTTGGTTATGATTATCTATAGAAATACAGCAACATAAAAGCATAAAAATAACACTTTAGCACCTCTGCAAGTGGCAGATTGTTTTGAATCATTACCCACTAACCTTCTAATCTCTCCCAGAAACCCGTATCAGTGCCCCACCACCCTCACAGGGGAGAATTCTTTTCTAATATCCATCCAATCTAAACCTACCTTCTGTCAGCCCAAAGCTACTGATTGAGGCCAGTGCATGCTCAGGCAAAGAGAGTGAAAAATGGACAAGGCCACGGTGCTGTTATTTCAGATCACATCACCCTGGCAAGCTCTGGCACACATTCTCCCACAGCTGGAAGCACGGACAGCTCGAAGCACTGAGGTCCACAGGATTTCCCTGTGGAGCTGTTCTCTGCAGGGTGGCCCGTGCAGTAAGAGACTGGTGGTGTGGCATTTTTCACAGCAGGTGTGCATGGTGCAGCAAAGGGAATGTGAGTGTTTGCAGGCATTTTTTTCCCTAATGTTCCCATTTTTGGTCACACAGTCCCAAACTGAAACGTAGCAGCAGCAGTGAAGTGTCACAGGAAAGGTAGTAGGAGGAACAGCTTTTACACTTTGTTGAGCTATAATTGTTGAGATCTGTAGAATTGAGTCACTGAACCATTCATGTTGATAATTAAAATGAATTCTTAAAACATAATTAAGAAAAGAAGCCTGAAGCTTAAATAAATCATCTTCCCCTATTTACTCCTTATGCATTTTTCCATCCCAGATACTCTCAGCCTTAGCACTCTCTCCCTCTTGGCTTTAGTTTTTAGTTTTCAGGACATGGCTGCATTTTATTTCTTTGGGTCTCTTAAATTTTGTTTCCTTAACTACTTTTTTATGGTATTACTATAATTTTACTTCTTTCATTTGAGAACTGCACAATTGCAATTTTGAGAATTACTGATTCCAAACATGGGGAAAATTATGAAAAATCAGCAGATTGCAGAATACAAATCTAAATTTCAGTGGGCCTAACAGCTGTCACTTCCTAGAGAAGGCCTTTCAAACAGAATAATTTTGGTTTTCAGAGCTGCACAATCATCTATGAAGTTATCCAACACAATCTTCACATTCAAAAGGACTCCAACAGGTCTTTGAGAATGTATTTTTATTTCCACGGGGTCTGATGCAATCCTTACCCTGTCTGCAGGTGGAGTCTGCAGCTAATTTCTGCTCATGATTCACCAGAGTTCAGCAGCCTGGAGGGCACAGAGAGAAAGGCGCAGAGCATCTGTTCTGGCAGGTTAAAAGATTAATTTCTGAATACTAAAAATAACTTATTTATAATTCCATCCCATCTTGCTTCCAAGGACCTGATGTTTTGCAAATTTTAATGAAGTGAACCTTGCAACACCTCAGTGAGGTCGATGTAAATATCATCCCCATTGACAGGTAAATGAAATTATAGCCCAGATGAAGACAAAGGCCTGGATCCAGGAAGCATCCTATGCATCCTCTCTTACAGGTGCTGCTGGCAGCATCAGGGGACATTTTTTTCTAAAATAATTAAATCTGATCCGGAAGTCATTGCCCAGACACAAAAGCCCATTTTTGGCTCGAGGAAATGAGTAGACATTACTCATGGACGGCTCTGGAAACAGTTTTTCCTCACTCCCAACCAGGCAGAATCCTCTGGAAGAAACTGAAGGCAAGAACAGTTGTGAAAGAACATTATTTTTTGGAATATTTAAAATGTTTTTCCTTCTAGACTGAAATGAAAGCACACAGAAAATTCTGAATTCCAGAAGTAAATGGAATTTCAGATCATTTTTCCTTTTGAAAACTCTTAGTGATTCACATTCTTAACCCTTTTTTTTGTTTCATAATTGTAGAAATAAGTTTGCAACAGAAAATGAAACTTTTCTTTCCAGGAAATGAAAAAGATTTGGCTTAACCTGGACAAAATAAAGCAAAGTAAACCCCTTGAAATAAATATTGTTGGTTGGGGTTTTTTTCTTTTCATATGGGAACAAAAATGTCTCCATTGACTACGAAAGATTTTGTCTCCAAATTTCTCTCTCTATGTCCTTCAGACTCTGGGAAGAAAATATGCGAAACATCTTTTTGTTATTGTTTGGCAGACTCTGATGATTTTAAAATCCTTTTTTTTCTTTTTTTATTTGATAAGCTTTATTAAGCTTGTTATACATCATTATCCAGTTGTTTAGAATATAATCAGTGGGGTGAAAAAACTAAAGGGGAAGGAAAGACCAGAGAGGGTGAAATTGAGAACAAGATTGATTTCCCCCACATTTAGCTGTCCTCACTTGGTTTAATCTTCAGATGAGAAAGATGAATCACTCCCTAGAGGCGCTTGAGAGAGAGCCTCACGTGAGCAGCTTGAGCCAGACATCCCATTTGCAGAGAGCTGATACTCAGTAGGACTAACCCTGCCCCACTTCCTGCCTCTCCTCTTCCCACTTGAATTGACGGCTCCGAAGGACACTCAGCCCCTTGGAGCTTCAGTTCCCAGCCCGACCAGACTGTGATTTGCTTGTTTAATATTAGCAAAGAAATAAATACGAGTTTACATTAATTATTATGCTGTTTATTCATAACTTCATGTCTTGTATAAGGATGGGTTGGTTGTAAATTTAGCTTGGATGCAAGAACAGCAGAAGTCCAGGATGGAAGTCCACCAAGCTCAGCATCCTGGCCCACGGAAACATAAATATCACATTCCATGAAAAACAGGTAAGAATCAAGTAAATCTCAAGTGACACTGCCCCAATATCCTCTTCCAGTCTCTAGTAACCAGCTTGAGCATTACCTAAGGTAAAGGTGATACTTTGGAGCTGTTCACGTTTTGACTGCCTAAATGGTTTGGATCCTGTGCAAATAAAACCTGGCAGGAATACAGCATTACTTGTAGCCTGCACCTCCAATACCATGAGGAACAGAACCTAAGGGATGGCTGGCATTTGTGTAGGCCTGTCTTGGCTGATGGAGGTGTCACTCAGTCACCACCTGTGACCAGTGTACTTTATGCAACATGGATTTCAACACAGGATAATTCAATTTCTCACTTTACTTGGCCACGTGCTGAAGTAACTGTGAAGAACTGAGTGGACAAAAGGTACCTTGGGTTTGTAGTTAAAGGTCCATTTTGTGGGGTAGGAGGAATCTGTAGTCCAAGCACTCACAGGAAAATGAGTAAACCAAAGTGGTGCTTCAAGAGAGTGAAATCAGGGCCTGATTTTCGTGTGAGTGCTTGAACACACGTGTACCTGTGGATGCACAGGAAAGGTCAATCAAGCATTGAAGGAAAAACACAGAAATGGTTTGCCTTTGTGGAAATCATGGCCTTCTGATGTCTCTGCCTGAAAGAGAAGCATGATTACTAACTTGGACTACAAATTCATTACTTAAGGTTCCCTGAAAGATTTGAGGAAAGTTTAGGTGTAGAGAATTCTAAGAGCAATGTTAAGATGGTGAGGAAGATGGGGCTGTATTGTGGTGGAAGCACAACAGGATCAGAGGAGGAGGAGAGGGAAGAGCTGAATAAGGAAATCCACAGTAAATGAATAAATCCTAACATCCTGCAGAGATGGGACAGAGGCAGAAGGTGGATGTTCATTTCTAGCAGATGAGAAAATGGAAATGTCTGTTTATGTTTTTCAGATTAGAACATACCCTTTCTATTCTGTGAAGAGCAGGTCTATTTGGACTTTTTCAACTATTTAAATGATTTGAAAGGAGGCTGATTTTCCACTGAATTAATGTGATACCTTGCCCAGTTATAAAATAAAGACAAAACCCCCCAAATAAACAGTGGTGGGGTAGTGCCTTGCATGAAGGTTCTTTTTATTTTCCTTCAGAAAAAAAGATCTACTTCCTGACTTGCTTAAATTATTGGGATGAAGCAGAAGTTGGCTACTCACCATGTTCTGTGCAGGCAAGTCTCCCTTCCAGGGGCTGCACTTCAGCACATGCTCCAGGCAAGCTTGCATCACCATCTAAATGTTTTGAATTCAACCATATGCAGAAGCACGTTCTTCAGTTACAATCTCAGGCATGCACTTTGGGGACAAAAGCAGTAAAAAATCACTTTGTCATCGAAGTCAGCAGTTTTGACTCTGATTACTCAGAATGTGGGACTGATTGGTGTAAGCTGCCATTTAATGTAACATGTTTTCAGAGTAGAAGTACATTTTATTATGTCCAAATCTATCACATGAGGCCAGATTAATCTCTGGCACACAATCGAGATGACTTTGACCCACTGCATCCCTATTATTTTTTTTCCTTTGAAAATAAAAATGTAGCATCCAATTTTTATTTAGTTCCAGGAAAACCAAGCAAATTGGTATTTTTAAATTTTACTATATTGATTTATAAGTGACATAAGCAAGGTATAGATAAACTGGGACCATAAACTATTAAAAATAAGTAAATTATCAGACATACAAATAATAGACCTTCTGTTCATTTGTCTACTGGCTACATGGAACATAACCTTGGTGTAACTCTGCCCTGATTCCTGGGTTATATTTGTTACTTTGGCAAATCCTTTTTTAATCAATAAATATGAAGTTTAAATGGAGAGGAAGGTTTTGAGCAATGCAAACAAAAAAACGGCCTTGATTTAGGAAATCATATAAACATGCATGGATGCAGTCTTGCTTAGAACACACTGGATTCTCTGAATTTAATCCAAGCATAAACACAGCAAAGCTCTAAAAACATTGTCCTGGCTGACCCTGTGTTTTGGGTGAAATCAGCAGGATTTACATTAAATTTAGTTCAGAGAGGAGATCCAACTAAAAGGAAGAAGAGAACTTGAAAGAGTTATCTGCAATTTTCATGAAGCTACAAGAGTTTAATTTAAATTTATATTGTTCCTGTGCCTTGTAAATTGGCCCGTGCTTGAATATGCCTGTAATAATTTACTAGGATAAATGGTAAATGGCTTTCATGTTTGAGATATTAAAGAACACTTAGCTTATTTGGGAGGTTAATTTTGCAGGGAAATAGTTGGATGGAAAATGTGTTACTTTACATTCGGAGAACACAAACCAGATTCCTGATGCATTGAAGGTGTTGGGACCAGGCCCTGCTATGAGCTGCAGTGGGATAGGTGTGGGACACTCCACGTGAGCAGGGAACAACCTCAGAAAATCCACACATCTGGTGCCTGACAGAATCTGAATCCAAGCAGTTTTCTTTTCCATCAAATGATATTAATGAATATGTATTGAATGTGAGATTGGACAGACTGAAATAACATCTATCCTTGTGCTCCTCCTATTGTCCCACCCACATCAGCCTGGCCATTGTGGAGACCATGTGGACAGAGGGATTGCACTGACCACGAAGCCACAAAGCCAGGCAGGAGGTTGATTCCCAGTCATGGCTGAAAGCTCCAAAGTTGAAATATGTCAGACAGAAAAAGCAGTCATTGGTAGTCTTTAAATAAAGGATTTGGACACAGTCCACCAGAGCATCTGTGTGGGTGTAATCACTGGGGCTGTGATAATGCCAGAGTTTGTTGAGATGAAATTTATGGGTAACTATCTATTAAAAGTACTGAGCCATAATGAATTCTTTCAGAATTTATCACAATAGCATTAATTAGGATACGTTTTGCGGGCATTAGTGAAGCTCTCACAAGTATTTTCCAGATATTTGATCATAATTTAGCATTAGTCAGGCATGAGTTAATGGACATCAAAAGCTTTATTCCCTTAAAAATCCCTTCTTGTTTGGTGAGTCCCACTACTATTATATCATTTAATATTAATTTTCATTACGTGTGGTATTGATTCAGATATTGCACATTACCATTGGGACTCCATTTTAATTCAGTATTAGTGCAGCATTAAGCTGTAAAACAAAAGTCTTAGCATTTTAAGTTAAAAGTCTGACTAAAATATTTCCATTTGGTGGGATTCTGCTGCCCCTATTGAGTCAAGAAGTCAATCCAGATCTTCCTTAAGGGTGCAGATTTGTAAACAAATGTTACAACACCTTTCATTTTAGCAGCCAAAAGGATTTCTGAGGTATTTAGAGGACTTAAGATATGACAAGGCTCTTTACAAAAATAAAGGACCCTTACTTTGCTACCAAAAAGTCTCTGGGATATTTGAGTTTGATTTCAGTGGCTACAAAACCAACTCCAAAGAATTTGCCACTTGTTGCAATATTGAAATATTGCCAACAAATATTGAAATGGTGTTGTTTCACCAAGGGTGGACTAAATTTAGGCTTCTCTCTAGTGGACTTTTCTTCTACAATTAAGCCACAAAGCAAATGCCCCAAGAGGGGAGAAAAAAGCACCTATTTTCACCTTCCTTTACACCTATGTATCTCCCACCATGGTATTAACATGCCATATAAGCAAAGGAGAGAACACTTGTTGTCAGCATAAAAATCTCCCATTACATTGAAAATTCCACACATGTGGCTTTTAGGATAGTGTCCTTCTGACTTCTTATCCCCAAGCCTAGTGTGGTTCCACTGAAATACATTAAAATACAGTTCAAAACTTCAAATTCCTGTACATATGCCCATATATATTTCTCAAGAGTTTTCCTGTCCATGCCAGTCTGCTAAAATTTATGATCATTAAGGCTTGCACATCTTTTATTTTTAGTAAAAATTAGATTTGGTCACTCTAATTAGACTGTCAGGAAGATATTTTAAAAACTGGATAGTTTTTTGCTGAGCTGTGGCCATGGTTATTCAGACCAACACAGAATTAAATATACTTTCTCCACATTCATTATGGCTGTAAGATGCCCCTGTTTCACTGATTTTATTGAGAGTAACAAATAATCATTTGCTGGGATCAGAGGGGAGAAGGGAAGAAACCTTTTACACTGACCAATTTTAAACCTGTTAACTTAGACTTGACTCCAAACTGGCAGCACAGGGTGATTAGACACTAAATATGCTGAAGAACAGAGGTGTGTCTGGATCCACGTATTTTAAATCCATTCAGATGGTACATCTCAAAAGAACACCCAGGTTTTTAGGCACCTATTATTTGTCTGAGGAAGACAGAAAAATGAGAATAGAGGGAGGATACAGAAGAGAAGATATGGGAGTGAAAGAGAAATGGGAAAGAAAAATCTGCTTCTGTGTGCATGACAAGGACAAAATTCTGCCCAGAATGTTTCCAAAGCTGTTTCCAAAAGCATCAGTTCTAATTTAAAAAAGTGTAGTTCTAATATAAAAGTGAAGTCTGCACCCTGGATCGTTTCTCTCCTGGGACAGAGGGCTCAGTATAAGACTGCACATACAAACAATAGTGAGCAGAGCAAGAAAGCAGGCAGCTGCTGAGTGCCACATCTCTCTAGGATCCCTCAGATCATCTCCACTCGTCTGCCAATGGAGATAAACCAACATCTTTGTGCACACTGGGACTTGTAGAATTCCATGGAGATCACTCTCCACTTGTGCTTCCTGAATGAGTTGCAGCTGCTGAGATCAGATGCCTCAACATGGTGAAACCTCGTTTGTCCTCTCAAACCTGCTGTGAGCAGTGCAGAGCAAAGCCTAGCAAGGAACGGAGCATCTTAACACCTCTGAGGAACAAAACTGCCGCAGCTCTGCTTCACAGAGCAGAGTGAGGGACTGAAATGAGTTATTACTGTTAAAAGCTTTAGAAAGCATTTCTTAGTTATATCTCCCCAAAAATGCCAGCAGCTTTGCAGCATCCAATGCTGTATGATGTACATCACAACTGCAAAATCTGGTATTTTATAGCTCAAACCCATGAACATTTAAGAATATAAGGACATAAAAATTTTGGTTGAAGTATTCAATATAAATAGTCTCCACAACATTCTTCTTCAGACATACTTATGCTTTTAAACTCAAGTACTGAGTTTGTGTCCTTGATATTCCTGAGGATAGCTTTGCTCATAGGCTTGAAAATCTCCTGAAGTTTTTAGGTTGAATTTATGTATATGAGTTCGGCATTGTCATAAACAGTTCCATAATGATGTGGCATGAAAACTGTAGTTCTGAACTGCATCACTTGGCCAGCCAGAGTAGCTCTCTTTTCTACTCCTGGCCAGTGCCAAATCTACAGAAAGATACATGTAAAATCCTACAGAGGAAGCTGAATAAGAATTCAGTGCCAACTGGGAACGCTTTGTTCCCCTTTGCTGCTATTTTATCCTTCAGGGCTGCTTCTGTAGCTTAGCTAGAGCAAATAATGATGAACATTAATTAAAATATTTATAGATACCTGGCTGGTAGATACAGACTGCTCTTTTACACTAAAGTTAACTGTGGGAAGCCTTTCTCAAACCTCTGAAAAGGCAGCCTGAAATATAAGTCAAGTTTGTGACGGGTACAGATAAAGTTTTGCCATGTGCAGGGTGTCCTATAGAAAGGAAGGCATGTATAGAAACCTCTAGCCATGATTTATCCATTTGCTTAGACTGCTCTTACCCTGCTAATGTTGAGAAATCCTGGTTTTTGAGGCCACATGATGAGACATTGGTTTGCTGTAGCAGTGTGCCATGAATTTCACAGGATTGTGCCCAGACAGTTCTGGAATATCCCCAGTGAGGAGACTCCACACTGTCTCTGGGCAATCTGTTCAGTGCTCGGTCACTGCACAGGGAAGAAGTTCTGCCTCCTGTCCAGGTGGAACTTCCTGGGATCAGTTCCTGCCCATTCCTCTGGTGCCATTGCTGGGCCCCCGGAGTTGAGCCTGGGCCCTGCTCGGAGCCCTCCCTGCAGACAGGGACACCCAGGGCTGAGGGCCCCTCTGCTTCTGAGTCTTCTGCAGTCCTTTCGCAGAGTGTTGTCATTTGACAAGAAACTTACTCCGGGCATTGGAACATCTCCAACAAAATATTCTTCAGTGGTTATGTTCCAAACATAAGAATTGAAAATTAACCTTTTAATCCTCACCCAAACATAGCACTGAGCAAGGGCCTTACCAGACACTGATTTTTCCTAGAGGTCTATGGTTTTTTTCACCATGATGTCAGTGTGCACAAAGCTTTCTATTCTGTTGAGAACATAGAGCTCAGCAGACTGATGGACTCAGCACTTTCTTTACTGCCCCAGTCCATCACTAGTATGCAGGACTGGCTTCCTCAAGCTCTACTATTTGATGAGTATTTTAGCAGCAAGGATCTTGTACAGCATTTGTTATTAATGAATTTCAAACCAAAGCACATCTGTTTCTGTATTATGTTCTTTAATCATCTCAATCACAGCGTGATTTAGGCTAGGGAAGCAGTTCCACATGGCAGCTGAGAACAGAGTAGCACAGACTGTTCTGCTTGGCAACATCTGGGAGCTCAGAGTAACATTACCTAAAGAGAAAATGGTTCAAACCCATTTATTGTTAGGCTTGTGGCACAATAACATCATGTTGGGCTTCCCAGAGCCACGAAAATTTTTCTTCAGATACTTCCAGCAGAAGCTGCTTGAGGTCCCTCTTTGTTTTGGAAGGAGTCAGTCTTGGATCCTCCTGGATAGAGACAGGTACTTGTCCCATGTTATCACAAATGAGTGTCACTCAGAGAATGTGCTGTTATGTTCTGCTCACCGAAGAACGAGTTTGTGGTTGTCCTGAAATGATGCAGTGGTTTTGGCAAAACTTTTCAGAAAGCTTTTATAAGAAGAACTGTTTGGGTTGCTCAAGTGGAACAAGGATCTTTATCCCCTTTAAGGAGAACACCATTTTGGATGTGAGGGACCTTTTAGATGTGAAGGAGTGGTTACCCTTCTCCTGTTCCACATCTAAGGCCATCACCACATTAAGGCTATTCTGGTTTAGAGGGATGGGAGAAGGTTCCTCTGCTAGCTGCTGTTCATAAAAGGCTCACTGCCTAAGAACGGGCCTGTCAAAGACATGGGAAAATGCAGCTGGACCTTGGTGCTCTCTCTGTAGTGGTTAGGATACTCATCTGCAAAGGGGAATGCCTGGTTCTTGTCCCTCTGCCTGTGGTCACTTCAGCTTACTGTGAAAACTTGTTGCATCAGAAGGGAGTCTGAAAAGGTGTCCAGCTCTGGCACAGAGTGTGGAGGCCAGGGCATTCTGGGAACTGGGGATTTGATGCTTCTCCATGGGAGAAGGCAGTGAATCTAAATCTCTGGTACCTTGGGTAAGCCGCTTAAGCACTGGGTTAGGTAGAAAGAGTGGCATTTCTTTGTTATTTTTCAGTCTTACCTCATGAAGCTTTTCATTTCCAGCACTTTGCTTTTATTAGAATTGTCAGCAGTGAAAACAAAAATATTTCCATTGACTCATAATGATTTTTTTTTTCACAGAATCACAGAATATGCTGAGTTGGAAGGGATTTGCTTCTCTAAGACAAAAAAAGAAGAGATCACTTATGTTCAAGGCTAAATGTTGTGTTTGTTTGGACTAAGAACTGAAAAGTTCTTTATTTGCACAAAGTATTAACTGAGGGTAAGTGCTTAATGGGTTTCATAAAGATTTGAATATCATGTAGAGAGAAAGGAAATTCTAAGTGCTTTGGACGATTGGATGAGAATCTGAAAGATCTTGAAAAATTGGCAAACCAGTCCAAGATAAACAAAAACATTCTCAGTAAAAGCCAAGCACAAAGTGATACAAATAAGAAGGAGTAAATACATCTAAAACATGAAATAATTCTCAGGCAGAAGTGTTACTGAAAAAATGGGGATAACTCTGAGTGACAGAGCATCAGTGACATGAAGCTTTGACAATAAGAAGAAAAGATAAATCTCACTGAATGCTGCATTCAGAAGTCCTTCACATGTAAGACACCACTCCAGCCTCCCTGGGAGGCCAAGGCCTCAGCAGGTGCAATGTGTATCCCCTTTAGTGCTACGGTTCCAGCAAGGTGCCACCTTCCTGGAAAAAGAAGGAAACAGAAAAGTGATCAGAGAAGGAAAAGCCTGGAAGGCTGCATGCTTTTAACTCAGAAGGCAGAAGGCATCCTTGGAAGGGCTCCAGGCCAGGCTGGATGGGTCTCTGAGCAACCTGGGATAGTGGAAGGTGTCCCTGCCCACGGCAGGGGGTTGGAATTAGATGATCTTTAAGGTCCCTTCCAACCCAAACCATTCCCTGATTCTCTCAGGCACAGGAGCAAAGTGAGTCACTTCATATGGGACTAATCTGCCTGTGCTGTCATTGACAGAAGGGCTAAGGTTGAGTCCCTCTTCTGTTTGAGCAGGGAATTGGGTTATCTCTACATTAAAGAAGGGGGTGAGGGGTGTTTTACTTTCTTCACAATCAAGTGTGGCTGCAGAAGGGATTGTTGAAGTTGTCACACTCCTTTATTTCTTTAATGTTATTTCTCAAAGCATTCAGGGTCATGTTGGTAAGAAATGGAAATATCCTGGAGGGCCCTGTTTGCTCTTCACCACACACACAGATCTTCCCTGGGTCTTCCACCCTGTGTAAGAGGTACTCAAGGACATGAAGCTTCACTGCAAATCACCCACAGCTTCCGTTTCAGCTACCAAATTGCAAAACTGTCCTGGGGGTAGTGCTGCCATGGCATGGCATAACATCCATGCAGTCACTCCAAGGCTTCTGTGGAGATCAGAAGGGATTTTCTCAGTGGAAATCCCTCAGATCAGCCCACAGATAGGAGGAAAAGGGCATCTGATCACTACCAATAGACTCAGTCAGGGTTGGTGGAGCAAGAATGAAGCAAACCATTTAGATCCCCACCAGCCTAAGGGATTTTTTTTCTTTTTTTTTTTTTTTACTGCTAAAACACGGCTGCTTCTGTTTCTTATTACTTTGTGTTGTCTTTACATCACTTGAACAGTTCAAAGGGCCCATAAAATGAGTGTCAATAACCTTTATGCATTCTTAATCATGCCTTTATGTGTTCAGACTGCCTACAAGGGCTGGGGGATAAATAAGAAGGTGTGAAATTAAACTCTAAACTGGGGGAAAGAAAACATACCTGCCTAGTTTACGGCCTCCACAAATGGAAAGGAACTAGTCAGGATATGAATCTTCTATATTTGGTACCAGGAATATATTGGGGTGGGGGTGGGCAAAGGGCACTGAATTATCCCTCAATTTTATCTGCTCTCCCCTTTTCCATGTAAGAATTGCCAGGACTACCTTACAGCTGGGAGGTCTGGGCAAAAGTGACCCAAGAGACTCATCCTTGGATTTCCTCACTGGGCAACAGGTGTTATTTGTGTTCTGCACCAAGACTTGTTTAGTCCAGGCCACAAGAGGACACAGAAAGGCTGAAAACTTTCCTCCAAGGAAAGTCCATGAAGTCATTTGAGTTTCAGCTCAGAGGAAAATAAACCCTCTTAAAACCCAATGGCTTTCACCCATACTGGGATCAGGGCTGCCAAGATTTCTGCCCATTAAGGCTTTTTATGGACAGTTTCTAAAGCCCTGAAAATAGGGATTTCCAAAGGAAATACTGACCCAGATGGAACAGCAGCAGTGTAAATGAGGCTGCAATAACACTGCTGGGTCCCATAAAGAAGCAGGAAAGCATTCACCTGGAATTTATGTTTGGCATTGCATACCCCCCTCACTCTTCACATCTTTCAGCATTTTGTGCAAAAAGATTAACTTTTGCTTCCTGGGCATCTCTAACATTTTCTGTGTCTTTTATACTGGTGCCTTTCCTCAACTTTCCCAAAGACAATGGGCACGATCTTTTTATTGTTTGTTACAAATTGTAATTTTTTCAGCTGAAGCAAAATTTTGATTATAAAACTAAACAGATCGAAGCATATTGAAATGAGACCTCATGAAGTGAACGTGATTTGTTCCAGAGCATGTGTTGGTATTGCTCAACTCTGAAGAACTAGAAAACACTCCAGATTTCAAAATACCCTTTATCCCTGTGATCTGGTTTAGCATCAAGGATTTTGGTCACTTAATGTGAGTAGAACATGCTGACAGATGGAGGAACGCTTTACTGTGCTGATATTTACCTCAGGCTAAGGGGGAGGGAGGACTTACCTGCCAGGGATGCAGATGCACCCCCTGCATAGCCATTCCTGCGGCCCACATGGGGTATCAGTGCCACTTAGTGTGGGACTAATTAGTCACAGGGTGGCTTTGAGGTTAAGCATTTGTCAAGAGTAACAAAGTGACTGGACACTTGTATAATGAATCATATAAAGATCAACAGCTACAGTTACATCAGGAAGAAGTGGGGGAAACAAAAGTATGTACAAGAGTTACTGGAAAGAAAAACAAATCTTGATGATTTCGAGTATAATCCCCCCTTCAAATGAAGCATAAAGGAAGAAATTCCCATTTAGTTAGCAAGGTTCAATTAGCAGCTTCCTGAAAATGAGCTGCCTCGTGCAGGGCACGACAAGAGAAAGGATACAGGGATGGCTGGCCTGGTGATCCAATGTGGCACTGCTCCTGTGCCATGCTTACTGAACCTTTCAGGTGACACTGTGGGGACAGAAATCAGGCTCTGCACACTGCACCTACTGTGGGACAATGCCGTGACCAGCCAGGGTTTGGATTTGCTACTTCCAGATTGTAGCAAGGTGGGAGCTGGTAGCAACAGGACAAGAAGAAATGGCCTCCAGATGCACAAGGGGAGGTTCAGGCTGGACATAAGGAGCAGTTTCTTCATGGAAGGGGTTGTGAAACATTGGAAGAGGCTGCCCAGGGAGGTGGTGGAGTCCCCATCCCTGGCGGTGTCCAGGGAAGGACTGGATGTAGCACTCAGTGCTCTGGGCTTGGTGACAAGGTGGGAGTCGGTCACAGGTTGGAGTGGATGATCTCAGAAGTCTTTTCCAACCTCACTGATTCTGTGATTCTATGACAAGTAATTTGCATAGAAAGCAAGATGCTTATCTCCAGGATGAGGAGACCTCATCTATAAAAAGATATCCCCACAAAGCCTGGGCACACAGAAGCTCCAGGCAGGACCCCCTCAGCTGGATCAACACTGGAGCCAGGGCTGGTGATCTCACATTTTCCTTTTCTTCCTTATTTTGTCTCTCCCCATCTTTGATCCATCTCGCTCCGTCTCTTCCCTTCCATCCTGCCCCTTTGTTTCAAACCCACCATCTCATGCTTGTACTTGGAGATCAGGGACAAACTCACACCAATTTCCATGGTAGGTGTGTGATTTACCCATAAAACTCTGTAAGCTTTCACAGATCCTATGCCTTTTGTCGTTCCTTTTGACCAGGAGCATCTATAGATCTTGGGAGCTCCCTTCCCCTGCGGGGAGGAGACCACCATGAGTCCTTGCTTAGTTTGCAGCACCTCCTCCTGAATGCTCCTCCCACACTGACTAAAGTGTCCTGCAGAGCCCACTCTGGATGCTTTCCTTGTCCTCTTATTCATGTTTAAGAGGAGAAATGTCTTTTTACTACCCTAGTGCACCTCTTCATAACATGAACACGGAGGGACAGCACTGTAGCAGCCACCTACACTTTTAAATTTCTTTTTAAATATGCACTGCACACATTGCCTCTGTCAGTCTAAAGTCTTGGTTTATTTTCATGTATTTATGAATTTTCTTAAATGCCCCTTATTGACAAATGTGTTTGCCAAAACAATGAACAGAAAAAATATTGTAAGCATTCTGTCTTCTTTACAAAACAGTTTTTCAGGGCATTTTTGGGTATATTAGGTTATGGTCTCAAGTAACAGAGAAAGTAAGGAAAAAGTTGAAGGAATTTAAGAATCACAGGACAAATATAAAATTAGCCACAAACTCAACAAGATGAAGGTTGGAAGGAAAACAATGCCTTTAAACTTAGTTTCCTTTTACTGTTAGAAAATCCATTTTGGCAACTTGGGAAAGTACACTTTACAGGGATACTCAAAGAAAATACATGAAGAACGATTCTTTTTATTTGACAAAGAATTCAAAAAAGTTTCAAAGGAACCTCATTAGAACTGTAACTATTAACTGGAAAAATTAAACATTAAAGGCTTTCCTTGTTGGAATATGTCACTGAAATAATTTTTTCCCTTATGCTTTCCATGAAATGGAAGACTTTACATCTAGAAACATTGGTTAATGTAACACACCAAATATGTATTTAATTTTGAGCTGCCAGCACCTATGTTTGCACAAAATCTTGAGAGAAAATACACATATTTGCCTTTGTGATATCCAGGGCAAGAGTTGGAGTGCATGGACATATTTTCATGGGCAAATGGAGGGACATGCAGTGGCCTAAGGGACGGTGAGATAAACTGGAAAACTAAAGTACAACAGATAAAACAATCTGTGGGGAGAGGGTAGGAAAAGACAGCCCACTCTTTCTTCTTCAGGGAGCAAAGGGAAAGGAAACAACCTTCCAAAAGGCTTCCTGAGAAGGAAAGAGAGAAATTTCTGGGCTGCATTCAAGGCCCTGTGGGCAGTAGGAAGAGGGAGATTATGCCCCTCTGCCCTGCTCAGGTGATCCCCCCCATGCAGAGCTGCCTGCAGCCCTGGGGCCCCAGCACAGGAGGGACGTGGAGCTGCTGGAGCCAGTCCAGAGGAGGGACAATGAGATGATCAGAGGGATGGGGCAGCTCTGTGGCGAGGAAAGGCTGAATGAATTGGGATTGTTCTGCCTGGACAAGGGAAGGCTTTGGGGTGACTTCATTGTGACCTTGCAGCACCTGAAGGGAGCCCACAGGAGAGATGGAGGGAGACTCTTGACAAGGGCCTGGAGTGACAGGATGAGAGGGAATGGCCTCACACTGGCAGAGAGCAGGTTTAGATCAGATATTGGGAAGAAATTCTTCCCTGTGAGGATGCTGAGGCCCTGTCACAGGTTACCTAGAGAAGCTGTGGCTTCCCCATCCCTGCAAGTGTTGCAGGCCAGGTTGGATGGGGCTCTGAGCAACCTGGTCTGGTGGAAGGTGTCCCTGTCCACAGCCACATCCTCAGGTGGCACATCTGTAAACAAGGACAGTGTTAGACACTCTGCAGTTTTGGACCATGAAAATTATGCTGGGTCTTCTTTTAAGTATTTCTAGGTTTCAGAACGCACACATGAGTTATCTCTGTGGCCTACAATGTTGAAAAAGTATTGACAGGAAGCAATACAATCCTATAATCACCAGTATTGTATCATAGCTCTGGAAAGCAGCAATACAGTTGGAAAACATTAAGAAGTTTGCAAGTGGGTACGCAGAGTAATGAAACATGAAGTTTAAGAAATTTGATAAAAAAGCAGAGCATAAATACTAAAGTGCTATGGTGCTATGATTTTAGTAAAAGCTAAGTAAAGCAAGAATTGCAGCTGAATTTCAGTAACTGAGCAAATGATTAGCTAGATTAATTGTCTGAATTATTCTGTTTGCTCAGCTGCACTGATGATCAGTAGACCCAAAGAGATTTGAACAATAACTAATTTTTCAAGTAAAATTTCTATTCATAGAAGATTAAGGGAAGGAACTGGAAAATTTCCATAAAAACTATCCATTATCATGACCCGGAAAATAGACAGGCCAAAGTGAGGTAGAAGAGTTACTTCATCTCTCACGCGCCCTTCTCAAAATCAGAAGCCCACTGACCCACTGAAAGGAGTTCAGCGCACATGCTTAATTAGTTTTCAGCTAATAACCACACGGAGCAGGAAATGGGAGGTGGCAATAATATGAATATGCATTTGTATTGAATCTTTTGTGGATAAATAGACCTTGTAATACTTTGTGACTTTGCCCTGTGTATTTGGAAGCTATTCCACGCAGCGCTCGGCTGTTAATAAAGCATACACTTTCTAACTTCGTTGTTAGAAAGTCCTGTCCGTCTCAAGTTGGGTATCAATACTAGATCAATACCCATATTTTAATAAATCCGTAATTTTAGTATTTTGTTCTTCTTTTCAAGAAGAAGAAGACTATGTTTAGTGTTTTGGAGCAATCCACTTGAGTGAATTTAGTTTTAAGCCAAAGGAAATTGCCCTGATTTACACGCAGCTGACCTCTTCAGGTTCACTGGACATTTACAAATGGACAAAGGGGATGCATTTGTTGTGTGGCTGCTCTACCTAAACCCATGAACCAACCATCACCTAATTGTGTCTTCTACATGAATCTAACCAGCCTGCAGAGCTAAGATGCAGTAACCCACAGGAGGTAAAACCCTCAATGGGGCAGAGTAAGTGCAGCTTCAGGAGGCAACCTCAAGAATGAGAACTGCAAATGGCTTTGTTGTGGTTTAACCCCACATAGCCACTCACTCTTCACCATCGTGCTGGGAAGGAAAAAAATCTGGAATTGGCAGGGTGAAAGCTAGGATAGTCATGGGTTGAGATAAGGACAGTTTAATAGGGAAAGCAAAAGCCAGGCAAGACACAAAGGAAAACAAGGAATAAAATCACCACTGCCATAGACGGGCAGGTGTTCAGCCATCCCCAGGAGAACATCACTTCAAACAACCCCCACTTTCTCCTTCTTCCCCCAGCTTTATAAGCTGATCATGATGCCAAAGGGTCTGGAATGTCTCTTTGGCCAGTTGGCGTCACCTGTCCTGGCGGTGTCCCCTCCCAACTCTTGTGCACCCTCCTTGCTGATGGGGTAGAGCGAGAAGCAGACAAGGCCTCGCTGCTGTGTAACCCCTGCTCAGGATGAACTAAAATATCCCAGTGTTTCCCACACTGCTCTCAGCACAAATCCAAAACACAGCCCATGCCAACTACTGTGAGGGAAAATAACTCTATCCCAGCCAAAACCAGCACATCCTTCTACTGTGAGTTTCCACATGCTGCCAATAACAGCTCTAAAACCCTCCTGTGACATGTGCATGGTACTTGCATTGAAAGCCAGTTTGAACTCCAGGAACTGAAATGGCCCCACCAGAATTTGGGTGTCATTCCATATAATAAACACTGATAACAGAATACAAGGAGTTGCCTTTTCTCTGCTCACATAGAATCCACATAATTCACACTTCCATTGCAATGCAGTCTCATGACAAGTCCCTGTACTTTTGGCAGAATATACCAAACTGTCTCTTGTTCTTCCTTGGTGTGTTCTTCCTTGTCAGCATAAT
>VYZT01016461.1:0-47188 GCA_013400735.1 Pomatostomus ruficeps
AGAATCACCTCCCTTGACCTCCTGGTCACATCTCTTTGATGCAGCCCAAGATATGGTTGCCTTTCTGGGCTGCCAGCACACACTGTTGGTTCATGTCTGACTTCTTCTCCACCAGCACCCTCAAGTCCTTCTCCCCAGGGCTGCTTTCAATCCATTCTCCACCCTGTATTTGTGCTTGAGATTGCTGTGACCCTGCTGCAGCACCTTGCACTTGGCCTTGTTGAACTTCATGAGGTTCTCACACACTCACCTCTCAAGCCTGTCAGGATCCCTCCGGATGATATCCCCTCCTTCCAGTGTGTCAACTGCACCACACAGCTTGGTGTTGTTGGCAAACCTGCTGATGATGCACTTGATCCCACTGTCCATGTCGCTGACAAAGGCGTCATCATACTGACCACTGAGGATTGTCACTCATCCCTTCTTTCCACTTGGACATTGAGCTGTTGACTGCAAGTCTTCGAGTGTGACCATCCAACCAATTTTTTATCCACTGAGTGGCCCATCCATGAAATCCATGTCTCTCCAGTTTTGGGACAAGGATGTCATGCAGAACAATGTCAAATGCTTTAGACAAGTCCAGGTGGATACCTGTTGCCCTTCCCTTACCCACCACTGCTGTAACCCCATTATAGAAGGCCACCAGATTTGTCAGGCCATGGGTATAGATGAAGTATCTTGTGCTCCTAAGCAAATTAAAGTGTGGGATTTGTGATGTTAGTTCTAGAGCAAGCACTTGGGAGTGAATTTAATGTGATGGTTTGTGCATAAAAATAAAGCTGTCTAGCACACCTTTTGTAAAAGTTTTCTGGCTGCCAGAATAGTACTCATTTCTGACTGGAAAGAAATTGTTATAGCATCCAATGGAGATATTTTAAATAGATTGTTAATTTTCCATATGCCTGACAATACTGCAACGTTCAATGCAAATTGGAGAAAAGTATCATTTTGTACAGTCTTTCTGGGTGGAAAGTGTCTGCAAACTGCATGACTTTTCCTCAGACCCATCCGTGTAGCTGTACTCAGCTGTGATGTGCCAGGATGCATGGATGGCATTTCACACAAAATCAGAAGTGATGTGTTTGGTACTAACTTAGCATCTTGATGAAATGAACGTCATTTGCATCAAGACCAGACATTTATTTTTGTGTAGATGAAGGATGTGTAACTATAAATCACAATTAGGAGAGCAGTGTAATCTCCCCCAGCCCTATTTTCTCCCACATTTCTCTAACCTGTGAATTAGGGCTGAGATTCTTGACCTTGCCTGCTATGCATGTGAACCTTTGCCTTTTGTTAACTATTGTTATCCATGTACATGTGCCAGGTTCTGATCATGAAGATATCTTCTGTGCACATTATGCTTATGAATTTTGCCATGTAAAACTACTGGGGCTCAGTGGTGCATGGAATCATGCTGCTTCTGTGAAATTCAGTGAGACATTTATAAAATTGATCATTGTAATGTAATATTGTTTAACCTTCCATTCTGTGTCTGTACCAGAATGTTATGTAATGGGCACTGCTTTTAGATTAGACATTTTCCTATGTTTTCATTATTTTAATGCACTTTTTTGTAATAGCCAAGCTTTTTTTGTGACACCAAGAAAGATGCCACTCTTTCAGTGTTGTAGGCTTGACTCACTTAATGCTTTTGCTGTATTTCCTATTGCATCAGTGAGTCAGTCTCCTTTTAATGTTTTGTATTTCCCTGTTGGAGATAAATGTGTTACGACAGAAAGGTAAAACCACCTCATTGCTCTTAGATTTCAGCTTGTAATTTTATCCATTTAACTGAGACTTACAATATGACATTATCAGGCAGGAGATCTGGACCCTCAGTCTTTCCTGGTTCCAGTATTCCTACTTGCATCTTTTCTTCTTAAGTAATATTTTAACTTGTTAGTATTCCTGGCTATGGCTTTGGCTGGAACCATTTGATATGCATCTTCCTAGGGAGATACTTAGAAGCTTGCAGTGTTTTCATTCTTAATCATAATTCTCTCCTTGCTTCTGGGAGTCCTTTTTATCCCAAGGCCATTGCCCGACCTGCTTGATGTTGAAAAAGAGATAGTCATGCTTATTATCAGCTGGAATCTTACTTAATGAAACATGGCAATATTGTGATCCTCTGCTAGGACTGTGCAGATCTCTGAATAATTCCACTTCCAGGCACTAAAATCCTTATTTGAAATTAATTCTTCTTTTATGATAATCTATGGCTTTTGTTACCTATAACCATGAAAATAGATGGAAGACTTTGGGGGAAAAGGAAACAAAGGAGTTGGGTTAAGGATTTGTTGAAGAAATCCCCGAATACAATATGGGTGGTAGTCATGTCAGCCTGAAATTCTTGCTTTTGGCAAACTGAAGGCCATGGTCAGTTCCAAGTGGATTTTGCCTTTAGGTTTTGTGGGATACTTGGCTGATGCAAGAGGTACCTGAAGGTACCTGAAAGGAATTTCTTAGTTTCATTCTTGTACTTTAACCATTTTATATATAGAATTATTACTTTACAGTTCCCTTAAGAACAAAAATTCTTTCTGTGTATGTCTCCATTGGAATTTGTTTGGAGTTGAACCCATAAAAAAATCACTTCTGGATAATTAAAATTCATACAAGGCAGGCAAATGGAGTTATTTGATCTTGAGAAAGTATACTAACTATATTTAGTGTACAATCAGATAACAAGAAAAAACCTTTACAGAATTTGGCAAGAAGTACTTAAAGTATGAATTACAGTATGAAACAATTACTAGAGAGAGATAAGATTTTTGATTCTCTTTCATCCTTAAAGTCTCTAAAAGACTAACTTATTCTTGCAAGTATGACCTTTGAGACATAATTTTTAAAAAACATAGTTGTTTCTTGCCTTGTTCAGAAATATGACTGCTGTATTTTAAAAATAATAGGTTGTTTCTGGTATCTTAGAGCTCTGTGTATACTTCAAGAAGCCTGCTGTTAGTCTGTTTACCTGGCAGGGTGTTTCAAGTCTGTCTTGCTTCAGTGGCCTATAACCAAAACCAATTCCTTAATCTTTCACCTCGGTTTTCAGCATACCGACATGAAGTGAACATTTATCTGGAAATGGTCGTTAATGGCCAGTCTGAAGACCACAGATCAGTTGTGTGTTTTGGAACAAGCTCTGCTTTGCCTGAATTCTAGACAGATTTCATGTATGATTGTCCTAAAGGGCAGGAAACATAAAATTTGGTAAAACTTCTAGGCATAGGGAAGCACTGAAAGGCAGGAAGGACACTGGTTTAGTTTTGTTTCTTTGTCCCACTTTAGATTGACCATGAAATTTCTGGAAGTACACTTAGCTTTTATTGACAGCATTAATAAGCATTTTATTAGTTTGTAATTTCTGAAGCCTACAAAAAATTCAAGCTACAAGTCTGGAAAATAAAATTAAAAATACTTCATCTCTTACCAGTTCAACAATAGATTTAAGCATAATGAATTTGCTTTAAGCCAAATGACATTCACAGATGGAACCTGAATTTGCTGATGTTTGTATAGTTCAGAACTGCTGCTCTTCTGAGGTTGCCTGTAGGACTGCATGTCTGGAAACACTATTGGAATGCATCACTGAGCGTTCGGCTGCTCCCCGTGCTTTGTTTAGGAACAGGTATCTGTTTTGTGATAAAAGTAGGTTTCAGAGTGAAAAAATTTTGGAAGACTAAGACTACTAATTAACATCCTTTTGTGAGAGAAGGTAGTTCTTCTAAATCAAAAACTGTCTAAAGAAGAGGTCATGAATAAGGATAGTGTGTTTTGTTTCAGTCATGTCCAAGGGAATAGGAATTTGTAACTTGTGCTAGAAAAACAAACAACTCCCTCTGCTTCCTCCCCCTGTCCCCTGCATAATTTAAAATGGAATAGTTTATTTTCTTTCCTAATATGTGCAGCCAAAATGAGACATTTTTGGCTGGCTCTCAGGTGTTATAAATATCTCTGTTTCATGTTTCTTGTCTGTTAGGGATAGCTACAGAAATTCAAATTTATAGAAAAGTATCTATTTCTTTTAACACAACACTGACTTGTTTTTGGACTTAAACAAGTTATTCCAACTGACTTGACCTAGATGAGTTGCTAGAAGCTAATGGCTTCCGGCCCCCATGTCCATGTCTTCTCAGAGCTCAGTTCAGTGCTGTAAAGTGATAAGCTAGACAAATGTCTTGGATTTTCTAGTGCTTAGTTGTATAACTTGGCCTGTTCTTAAAAGTCTTCAATATAATAGCATAAACTTGAAACAACATTTGTTATATTTACAGTAGTTCCTTCTCAGTCAGGGGAAAACCTCAAAACAGTGTGGTGGGTGATGAGATTTTGGAAAAACTGGACAAAAGATTCCTACAAAATTGAACTTGAAGGGCTTGGGGCGAATATTCTTGGTCAACAAGAAGAAAAATGGATGTGTATAACATGAATCATAGTAGAAGAAACAGAAAAAATGAAAAACAGGAGAAAGGAGGGGGAAAATAGCCAAAAAAAGGCCTGAAAGAGGTGGATTTTGCCTTTTTGCCTTGTTGGGAGGCAGACCTATTCTGAGCAGTACTATGACTTGTTTCTTACTCAATACAGGGAAGGGGGAGAGAATGCGAGGCTGAGGACACCTGTTTGCAGTCTGTAACATACGTGGCGTGTTACAGGGAAGGGAGACCGAGGAAGGAGGCTGGGCCGGAGGGAGAGAAGCCTGTGTCAGTCAAAGCTAGTGGTAGGATTTTAGTGTTGGGATAGGAATGAAAGGGCAGAATACATCTGCTTAAAGGAAAGCTACAACACCTAGCTCGGGGCTGCGGGCCAGCCTTGCTGGCCATGGCAGTGTGATAACCTCTTCCAGACAGTGCTGTGAGGGTTTAATGCTGCTGATGTGCTCATGGGGCTCCTGCCTGGTTGGACAGAATGGGCCCAACCAACCCTCTGAGCCTTGCTGGAGGGCAGCTTAGGTGTGAGCTGGGGTGCCTGCAGTGTGGGAGCTTGGTTGTGTTAGAAATGGGAAACGCTTTTCAGTTTCCTGCGTACTCTTGTGAGAGAGGTGGGCACACTCTGCCTTCGCAGCACATTTGTGCTTTGGGACTTGTTTTTTTCCTTACATGGTTACACTGATGTACTTGTTTCTCATCTGAAATTGTAGATCTACTTTATTTATGTATAGCTTTCTTAAGGAGTAATAAAATTACGGTGTCTTTAGAGCTGCTAATGGTATTCAAGAGCTCAATTAATTAGAAAAGGGGGAGAAATAAAAAGGTCTGGTTCTTCATCATTTCTCTGCTGGATCCAGCATCTGCACTGAATACACAATTCTAAGTTAAATGCTCCCATTTGAGCCTCCTGCTTACATGCAACAGGGATTCAGACAAAATATACAGTGTTGTGTGAAAATGTTAATGGGTATAGGGGGAAATTTTTTTATAGACTGCTGAGGAATATTTTTAACACTTTGCTAAGCTTAGTAATATGGTTCTTTGAGTTAGCTTTTAGAGCAGATTCTGTGGCAAACATTGGAGATAATCTTGCAGCTTCTCTGCTCTCAGACCTTGTGAAGATGAGTAGAAACTCTAAAATGGATTTCAGGTTTTTAATAACAATATCTATATGTAAATACTGCAGACAGGTAGCTGGACAGTCTTTATTTATTGGTGCCATTTCAGATTTTTCTGTATAATCATTAAAATTAAAGAATCTTTAAAAAAAGTAATATTGTTTTACAGTGTTGTATGACCCACCTCGGTGCAGAGCTGACTCTTCCTCTGCAGACTTTTATGTGACAGGCTTTGCATGAGGGCAGGGCTTGATCTACCTAGCAGATGTTAATGATTCTGCAACAGCAGTAGTTTTTCTTTGGTTCAGTAGTCAGGTGAACAGAGTGTTTATACAGCCCGTTTAAATTGAAGTATTTTGTTAATAGGAAGAAACCATTAGAGAGAAAAAAGGGTTATAAACAGTGTTTGCACTTACTTCTTTTATATAAGGCTGTGCTCTGCTCCTGCAATATAATAAAGCTCTGTTCTTTCTGGAGACCTTCACCAAGGTATTTTCTGCCTGGTTTTTGTCCATCCTCATCTTTTCTCTTGTCTTTTAAAATAACAGCATTGGGTGGTTTATTTCCTCTCTCTCCTGTTTTCCAGACACTTTGTTCTTCTAGTGAACCTGAAGGGTTTGATTCAGAATAAGCAGCTGTCCTTGCACACTGCCCGATAGTTAATGTAAAGTATTCATGCACTGAACATTTCGGTAAATTTTGTCAACTAACGTGACATCTACCATAATTGGTATGCTGCTATATTCATTGTGTTTTGTTTGACTGAAGATGGATTTGGAAAAAAAATAACAAAAAATAACAAAAGCTTTAATGTAGTTTGTTGCTGAGTATGTTGCTGCTGTGATTTCCAAACTAGCCATGCTCCTTTACTCAAATATTCTTGAGCTTTTCCTATGTAAAAAGCAAGTTGTTGGGATTTCTTCTTTTGGAAAAAAGATGAAAAATGGTATGGTACTTCCATGGTGGCTATTCGATTAGAATACGTATTTAGGCCTAGTGCTTTTATCTAGGAGATAAGAAACAGATTCTTTCTTTATATTAATTCTGTTTGACTATAGTTTTAAAAAGTGGTAAACCAGTTCAGAATTGTGTTTTATTCGTAATTTTTTGGACAAGAAAAAGTAGAATTCTACTTTCCTTTTTGGTCATGTGTTGTTTTTTTTAGTAGTATCCCCTAAGCCACTGTGGTGCTCCCCAACTGTGTAGTAGTGTGCTGGCCTTGCTATTGAGCCAAATCCCTAGGAAAGAGCTTTCATTTTGTGTTGTTTCACTCCAGAACAGGAAGGGTGAGCACAACCTCTTCCCTTTATCATCTGAATGAATGTGTCTGGGGGCTTACTCTTTTTTTGTGGTGTTTCTGTAAGTGAAGTGTTTTCTAGGAATTTTTTACACTATTTTATGTTCTAAAATACTACAGGTCTCCTGGAAAATGGCCATCTAGATTAGAGGGGGTTTATATGGTCGAAACATGTGCGTGTGTGCACAAGATAACTAATGCTGCATGAATAATTCACAATGAATATTTTTTTCTAATTAATTTAGACTTTCTTCTTGCCATTTTTGCTATGAACTCTTCGGAAATTGTGGCTTTCACAAATATTTAACAGTATTTCAATCATGTTCTAGAAATACCTGCACAAATAAAGCTCTGATTAGCTCACTTAACAATTGAGAAAACAATTAAAGAAAATTTAAATAGAATCAGTAAGACTGGTCATCTCCACTCCTGTTTTCAGGTTTTCCTTTTCCTGAAGAAAACCCAAACCAACTTCCTCATACCAAAACCCCCACCCCTACCATCAACAATTCCTTCACCAAAAACCATTCGTTATTTTTTAGCACTTTTTTTTTCCCCTCTCAGGAAACCACTAGTCTGTTAAATGTCTTTTTCCTATGAGGAGAGGATCACTCCTCTGTTCCCATAGTGGTCAGTTTGTGTATGGTTTTTTTTTCCTTTGAATAGTTAGAATAGTCAGGGGTAAATATTTCATTTATGGATAATGGTGGGTTTTGAACATTTTTCTTGTTGAGTATTTCTGTTTAAGAAGAAATGATGTTTTCTAATCCAGTATAATTTAATGTCCATGGATATTCAAATATTTACCGGAAGTTATATGGAAAATATTACCTAGTCAAAGTAAATCATCTTGCAGTGCAGCCCTGGTGATTTATGAATGAAAAAATATTTTTTTTCTCCAGTATTGTGAATTATATTTAGAATTGTTCTGTAACTTAATGTTGGGGCAACTTGAAAAATTTTTTCATTTTCCCTGCCACACCTAGTAAGTATTCAATTCCTCCCTTAGAGAGTGGACTTGAGGCCAAAATTTAGCATTGGTAAACCTAACATGCTGTTATTTTTCCCCACTTTCGTTGCAATGAGCTTGTGGAATTGCTAAGGAATTGCTGAGAGCTCAAGCTGCGGTATTGCATGAAACAGCTTAAATATGTTCAGTAGAACATGCTGCATGTTCATTCTGCCTTTCCTAGTGAAATGACTAGTGTTCCCATGATTTGATTGTAGCAGGTTACAAACCAAGGTTGCATCTTTGCTGTAACATGCATTAGCCTTGTTCTGTTGGCAGGTTTGCAGAGCTGGGTAGGGGCTGGTGGGAACCCAATGCTCGTGGGGTGTCTGTGTGCCCAAGCCCATGTGAGCTGGGGGCTGTGAGGACTTTCGGGAACTTCTTTACCTTGTAGAACAGTACTTAGTGCTTTACAGAAATAGCTTAGATCTTTCTTTTGGTACTAAGACTGCATGAATATATTTGGGTTTTTATTAGCGCTGAATATCTTTCATTTTTTTGTGTGCATTCTCCTTGATGTCAGTGGCTTTATAAAGAGAGCAAAAATACCATTTTCTTCTATGTGTTTTAGCCTGTTTCCCATCTCATATTGAAAATGGAAAGGTTTAATTACAATTATTTAATAAAATGGTACATTACTGCTCTAAACATTGCATTACTATTGAAGTAAAAGTCAGCAAAAGTATACTTGAAATTGGATTGATTTAAGAACATAAATAATTTTAAAGTAATTCTGTCCTTTTGAGTTTATATAGAATAGATTGAAGTAATTTATTTTCATTTTAATATAAACGTTCTATAACTATCTTATCTAACATAAACCATGTGTGATTTTTCATAGTAGCTGAGGTGGATGTAGCTCCCATTAAAAGTATGGAAGTATGGATGTGTAAATGAATAAATTATGTCTTCTGTTGTGTATGATATAGAAAGTAGAAGACTGAGCCAGAAGACTTCCTTGTTAGTTAAAGCAAACGTACGTTTCTATGGCAATAGAAGCAAATTTAAAATGTAGGTGGTTCTGACTGTTGCTAGTCTAAAATAAAGGTGGCAGTTGCAGAATAGTACATTTCATAGCCAAAAAAATCCAAGATTTTTACTAAAGAAGAATACATCTATATTGCCCCATACTTAATTTTTAAAATTTTTGAATTGTAAGCTTTTATGATATGTATTTTTCCCCTTTTTTAATTTCTGTTTTTCCACTGTGCATAGTGAATTTATATATAAAATCTGCACGTATGCAAATCTTTTATCAAGTAGATTTTATTAAGCAGATTTAAATGGTAATACTCATTACCTTTACATCTTTCATAATTTGTTGAGACTTTAAATTTTTAATGCTTGTGAAGTGATGATTATTTTTAGTAGTACTCAAGAGTTAAGAAGCATGAGAGTCTTTTATCAGAAGATAAATTAAAGCAGTATTTACCAAAGAACACAAGATTGGTGGGGTGGGTAGGGGGTAACAAGTTGCAAATAAATAGGGTAGAACATAATGAGAAGTGTTTATCCTACTCTAATTAGAGTTCAGGATAACAATGGAGACACCATTTAATTCCAGATTAGATTGATCAGAGCTTCACATCCATTGAAGCACACTCTTAGAGGAATGATCCATTACAGAATACCCAAATACCACCTATTCATGCGTGAGTCACCTCAAATTAGTCATCCTGCCCTATCTGTCATATCATTCAAGCTGCTTGCTTCTTTTGATCTCCAAATCTTCCCCAAATCCATAGGCTAGACTACAGAGGACTCAAGATTCAGTATCTGTGGGATTTTGTCCTTTTATGAAGGGAGTATAGACAGGCTAATTCATATATTAAAGATTATATTTTGCTGTCAAAATTTCTTGTTATTTAAGCATAGTGTGCATACATAAAAAAACAGTGGTATCTTTTTGGTCACTCATACATTTTGATTTTTTGTGCCATACCCTGACAGATCTTTACAGGAACTCAAATTCATTTAGCAGAACATATGGTACTAGTCCAAGCTTGAAACTAGATCTTTCAGTTGATATTAATGTCAGATTTCACAATGTCTTCTTTTGCAACAACAGTCAAGATTTTCTTAAAGTTATAGCCTGAGAATATTTTGTGTGAAAATATTAATGTAAATTTGCAGAGATTCTGGTATTATCTACAAGGTACACACTGATTTTCCTTATCACTCTGGGTGTTCGTGTGGCTGTCCTTGATAATTCAAATAAATGGTGTTAACTACTCCAATACAAAAGATGAAATATCTTGAAAAGACATAGGGTTTGTGCCACCTGATTGTTGCTGGTGCTACTGGGATAATGGGTTTGAATGCTCCAGTTCCCATCCAGCAGGAAGAATCAAGACCTAAGGAAAGGGCTTTGAATATCTGAGCTGCTGGGAGCCAAAGAAGCTGATGGTGTTGAATACTTTATCAGGGAAAACCAGCCAGTTTTATATCATATAAATCTGTGAATAAATGCACCAAATTATGGTTGATAATTTTGTAAGCCTAGAAATAATGTATATGCACCAAGGCTGCATCATGATAATATGTTGACATGCAGGATTAGGTGTAAACCCTGGAAATAAACAGAAACACACATTTTTAGATGTAGCTTCATTTATTCTATATTTGAATGCAACTGTAGTGTAACCCAGCAGCATTACAGAGGAGATAGAATTTATTTTTTTATTTAGTTATTTTGAGGCAAATTGTTTGTATTTTACAAATTTGAGACCTTATCATGCAGTTTAGTGTTCTGTTCTGATCCAGGAAACATTCCCTACAGTCTGCAGCCAGGTCTGTTGTGCTGTGAGAGCCTGGCTCAAAATACAAAATATCATCTGGTCTGTATAGCTCTGTCATTGACAACCCCTCGCAAATGTGGCTGATGGAGGCGAAGATATTCTCTGTACAGGTGCAGGCAGATCCATTAAAAACATGAATTCTGAAAGACCTTCATGGGTCTTTGATGGATGTAGATGCATTTTACTGGACTGCAATTTTTAATGGGTATATTAAGAGATGCCACATCCCAAAAATATTTTAAAATAAGGTCTTCTAATATGCTTTGATTTATAATTTTCTTTTCTTATCAGCTGAAACTGGTTTTCATATTCAAGTGAGAGGGTTTTTTAAATGTAGATTTAATAAGCTTGCACTCTTCTGCCCTGATAATAAACTTGTGTTCTTTTCTTCCCTAACTTCAGTACAGAAAAATTAACCTGAAAAACCTGTATATACCTTTTCCCTACATCTATTTTGGAACCTAATGAATCTGAACTGTTCAATTTTAACTCGGCCGTTTCAAAGCGGTTTTCTTTTATCATGACTTAGATAATTTCATAAGTCTTCTTTTCCTCCTCTGGTTCTTCTTAAATGTATTAATTTTATTTGGTGATAAAACCTTCCATCTATGTTCTTAATGATTTTGCAAATTTGAATATCATTTTATGCTGAAATCAGAATTAGAACCAATTTTTGCTTATATTTTGTAATAATGATATTGAGACATTAGTGTTATATTAGACAAAATTTGTGAGTTCGAATTTTAAGACACTCATCAATTTTGTGTAAATCCTGTATGATATCAGACAAAAAAAGTAATACTTTATTGCCATGGTGATAAGCACAGTAGTTTTTTTCAAGTTTTTTTGTAGCAGCTTGTAATAGTTGAAGTAGCTGCAAAGGGAAACGTGTTATCTACAACTTGAGTTCCATTGAGAATATAAGCCTTGAATGACATATAAGCTCTTTTTTTAATAGAAGGTGCCTTTAGGGCCTGAATTGTAGTAATGCATTATAGCTAAACTTTACCTGTAGAATAAACTTGGATTTGACATTTAAATTCGTTCAGGAAGGTTTTAAATGTATTTGTTCAAGTGCAAGAAAAAAATTGCAAGTCGTTTACTTAAAAGATTTAATTACATGCAGTACAGACTCTTGTTATGTTTTAGGGAGTGTCTGTGTGGGTTTTATTCAGTGATTCATTTTTCTGTGTGGTCAGACCAGAGAACGTTTGATGTAGCCTGTAAGGCCTGTGTATATTTTCCTATATTATATTTTCTAGTAACATTGTGTGAGAACATCTATTACGACAGCTACTGAACCACTACTGTCATAATACATCTGCAAAGCTTTAGTGTTCGATAAACTTGCCTGTAATTGTGAGCTACTGGTGAGACTTAAAACAAGAAGATTTTGCCCTTTGTTCTTTTTTTAAAAAAAGCATTAGTCATTGAACTCTAAAAATTGCATTGTGATGATAAACTGTTGGGAAGCATCATGTAACCAAACTCCTTAATATCTCAAGAAAACCACCTTCTCCTATTTTCCTCCACTGGAAGTGTTTTGGACAGGGGTTGTATAACATGGGCTGGAAATAAAAGCTGCAGTTCCTCTTAAAACTCTTCCACTGGGTACTGGATAGCCTACGGGGAGTGATTTTTACCCAGCCTCATTGGTGAGAGATCAAGATCAGCTTGCTATTTTACAGGATAAATAGTTGAGGTGGTGTGATTTAATTTCTGGTAGAATTGAGAATAGACACAAGGTATCAAGTCCTCTGACTTCAGCACATTTCTGAGATACCATAGAGTTCACATACTGTAGGTGTCACCTATGAAGTGTGCCCACACCATTTATATTCACTGTTACGTGGCATCTTCTAGTGGCAATAAATGTGCTGCTAGATGACTGCTCCTGTCTCATTTACTACAGATGATGTAGGGACTCAAGTGCCTGCAGACGGATAGTTGCACATTTAGTTTCTTTTCATTAACAAAATGCATATGTTCGTATCATCAAAAGAGCATTCAGCAGTAATGTTAAAAGGACATGCAGAAGTGAAGAGAAACATTCACATTTTTATTGAAATGAAATCATTAAAATGTCTGTAATTCTGCTCATGTGTTTGCTTCTGTAGTCCTGTTAGCTGTCTTGATTCAGCAAGAGTCAAAAGCAAGTGTCTAGGAAAGAGCAGAGCTTGAGCATGTATGATATTTTACCTAAGTAAATATCATAGAAGAGATATATATATATATATAGATATCTCCAGTTTCTGATTTTGGATTTGTTATCCATGAAACTCTCTGGTCACATGTACACTTCCAGTACATTATGCGCATTTAAGTGCTAGCCGTAGATTAACTCCAGTATGGAACATAAGTGTTTAATTCTATAACTTTTTTTTTTTTTTAATCTCAGGTTTTTTCATCTTTTCAGGTGTTCCTATGCATTTAGTCTGTTTGGGTTTTTTTAGGGTAGTAACTAAGTTTTCCAAAAACTTACAGCAACTAATTTGGGGGTTTTTACCAGATTTTTTGGTAGGATTTGTCTGTTTTAACAAAGTTCTTCAGTCTGTTTCAGAAAAAGTATTTGTTGTTTTGTAATATGATTGGGAAATGCCTCTATATAAAAATTATGCATCTCTTGATTTCTGAACAACTGTATTTTCAAAATCCTTAATGGGGCGAAGTTCTGCTAATCCCACTTTACAGAATGGAAACAGACAAGGGCCTGGCACCAAAAAAAGTTTCTAAGGGTTGCCTGAAGTTTGTGATGGAATTCCCACAAATACCCCTGTCAATTCTAGACCATCCTCAAACTTTGAAGCTGAAGTACATGAGCATACTGTGTGCACTTTGAGGGGAGGGCAGTGGGTGTGTGCCAGCTGTGGGTGGAAGCTCTTCAGAAGCTTCAAGCGTGGATGTGGACAAAGCTGGCTTCATACTGACACTTCTGTCAAATGTACCCAAGTGGGTACTGCCAAACTAAGCAAGTGTTCTTGAATAGAGTCCCACTTCATTGAGGTGACATTCTCTTGTACAGCCTTGTTTGGAGGCTAGTTCAGGTAATCTCTGTGCAGGTGAAACTACACCAGGTTGTCTCTACGTTGTGGTCATATCCTAGATGCCTGTGGGGAGGATTTCTCTGTGGTCTGTGGGTCTCACACAAGCCTGAAACAACCAGATGGTGTGGGTCAGGGGCTCAGACATCTGCCTCCACAGGCTTTACTGTTGCATTTGAAGCTGGTGCTTGACGTGTGCTCTTTCGCAAGCTTAGGGTGCTGTAATGCTTTTCTCAAATGTTTTAGAAACCCAGCAGCATCAGTGGAGCCTGTTCCTGTGCTCTCTGTGTGTCAGCTGAGCTGACATGCACAGACACAGTAACACTTACAGTCTCTTTAAAAATTAATACTAAACAACACAAAGAAAAACTTAAGAAACAATTGCCAAAAATTGCATTAGATAGCTAACTAGGTCAATGCATCCCCAAAGACAGGTGCAGACAATCACTTGCATTACATCTTGACTGGTTCCAAGGTGAAATGTAATTTGTATAAAAGGCGTTCTAGTCAAAACAGGAGTCACAAATTAATCCCTGGTGTGTGTTTGAAGTACAGAGCTCCTGAATGATGAGCTCTAGGGAATACTCTTTGCCCTGTCACTTTTAGTTGGCTCATATTTTCTTCATTTCTTTAACCTGTTTTTATTACTTCTTAAGATCTGCCATTGGCTTTTGATTTCCTTAATGCTTGTGATACTTTGTCAGGATAGGTATTGCTTGTTTTTTCTATAGTTTCAGTAACAATGAGTAATGAATTGGTATCTGCAAGGCATGCTTAGGAAGAATTGAACTGAGACTTGCTACTCGCACCTGCAGGTTGGGCTGTACCTTAGGGAAATCAGAACTCCAGATTTTGCCCACGCTTACTTTTGGTCTGTATCTGTCACGTCAGCCTACCTTAAATGAATTTTCTTTTCTTTTATAGCGTGTTTACTAGGGATGTCACATCCAGAAGGGTACAGAGTCTTGTGCATTAGACATTGAGAACAATGTCCTAAACTTTGCCTCCATGTTAGCAGGAAGTAGTGATCAGCTCTGTGTTTAGGCTGGTTGTTTGATGCTTTCAGTCATGGCATTATGCCATCAAACATTTTTAGTAAAGCAGTTTCCGTGTAGTGGAGTGCACCATTTGCGTATGAGTGATGTGGTGGTGCATCTCAACAATGTCCTACCCCAAGTTAACGTGCTTCCCAAAGGATCAAGTCTGGGCACTTTGCACATGCTATGATAGTGTTGCCATAATGGAAGAAAAAACTTGGGCTTGTAGAAGCCACAGCTGAAGTTTCCCCAATAACTCTGAGAGTCTCAGTAATCACTAAGTATGAACAACCAGACTCTGAAAAAGAGCAGGAAGAAGGGAAGTGCTTTCTCGCATGTTAAAAGTGTAGTTTTAATGGTACTGTTTTTCTTTACCCCTCATAAGGTTAAGTTACTTAATGAATCTTTCTGTTCAAATCTCTTTTGGGATATCCATATCCCACAAGATTTATTACTTCTTGGGCAAGCAAGCCCATCAGATGCTCTTCTTTGGTATACCTAGGATGGAGGGTTGAAATGTTAATTCTGAGTACATATTTGTATACATTTAAAGGTAGGATTTACTTTTCTTCAATTCTTGAAGCTTAGTATGTCCACAAGGAAAATGCTTTAAAAATACAGTATATGGATCTTTTTTCCTCATTTATATATAAAATATGAAGTGCACGTCAAGAAGTCTGAAAAGTCTTGCATTTCTGCAGTTTACTTTTTTCTTTGATGCTAGACCGTTGATATCACAGCAGTGCTCTTTGAGAAAGCAAGAGTAAGCCAAAAAAGAAATAAACATTTGTGCCTGTCTTATTAACTGTAAAGGTATTGTCATGCTGTAATTCGTTTTGGTTTTCTGCTCTTTAGTATCTGCACGTCTTTGAGACTTGCCTTCCAGCATATACCAAATGTAAACAGTCAAAATTCACTGTTTCAGTGACAAAATAATGTGTTTATTACCTTCTTAAATACTTCTTTCCATCCTTGTGAAATAAGGGAAGATGTTGGAGACGCAGATGTTAGATCTGTGTGACAGTGCTAGAGACTGGAATAACTTATTTTGTTTTTAGTGTAAAGACTTTTCTTGTTTGAAGTTGTGCAGTGCATTTGTAGAAAATTTGTAATCTGTACAAGCTTTGCAGTTGGTCCTTGTAATGTGATGTCACAGGAAGTTAGTGTCATTGATAATCTGTGAGATTGTAAATACCTGGACGTTTGAAGGAGTTTAGTATAACTAGAGTGTAGGGTTAGGAAGGGTGTTAAGAGACCTGGTATACATGTTGAAATTGGGTAACATGCTGAGTCAGGGGAGTGTTCTACAGCAGTATGTGTTAGGAGAGCATCTTGGGCTGAAGAGTCAGGAGAGTTCAGTGTCACCTTGTACAAATGCAAGGGCACACTGGCAGTCTGAAATGGTTAGTCAAGTGTTGATGACTCTTTTCTAGACAGAACTGTATGTTTTTGCTATTGTTATGTCATATCGACCGCTTTTGAGAGCTTCTCTCTACCTGAGGCCTGGGAAGAAGTGTGTCACGTAGGTGACATTTGTGATCATTGTCTTTGTCCACTGAGAATAGAAAATCCTCCCATTTTAAATCAATGTCATTGCAATGCCATCTATCAGATGTGAATGGTGAAGTGAAATACTGCTCTTTGAATCACAGAATTGAGTTGCTGTCCTTCACTGAGGAAGGTCACTTGTTTGAAATCTGAATTCTTTTACTGTAGCACAGGGGGACGACATTACTTCAATTTCTTCTAGCCGTATGCTCACAGGTTAGTTTACAGAGTGAATTATCTGGAAGAATCAGTGTAAAATACTCAGACTCCCTCCTTATAATAAATAGCATCATGTATCACATCTTTGGAGGGTTGCACTTCATCCATAAAATGCTGTGGTATCTGTGGTGGATAGTGGTGGAAGATTTGAGCACACATGAGTGAGGCGTATTGCAGAGGGTTGCTGAGTGGTTTTGGATAAACACTTGGCTTGGCAGCAGCATAGGATGGCACTGTCACTGCAGGCCATCTGTAGAAAGCACAGAGGAAAGAGCAGTCGCTTGACTCAGCTGCAAAGCTTCCAGGCGCCGGAGCCAGATCAACCCTTCTGTGTCCTTTTCCAGTAGGGGCAACATGTGCTGATATCCTTTGCTGGTATGTGTGTGGGATTATGCCTCTGGATCATCCCTCTCCCACAAGCTGCTGCCTCCCCAGATCCTTTTGTAGAGGCTGTTGTTTTTATGAATTTTAGGTGTTTCTTGCTGATAGAAATGTTGCTGGATCCCACATCTTTCCTGTGTCTCTCATTGTCCGTTGTGGGTGGTGACTTATAGCCTAGCCTCAGCATTTTGTATGGGAGATTTGTGTGCTTTTCTTTAATCATAAGTGATCTTGGACCACTTCCATTTTCATGTTACTTTGAACATGTAGAATGTAGTGTGTTGTGTTTCTGCAAAATGCTCCATTCAGTCACACGGGTTTCACTGTCACCTGCATCACTTTGTCTGCCAGCTACCCCCAATATAGAGAGTGACCCAAGATGCTGCTGGATGTTGCCACGTCTGGTCTAGAAGTGAAAGAGCCAGCGTGTCTTTTGCAAAGGTCTGCGACGGACCTGGAAGCAACAGCTGTAAATGCCCGGATATACTTTGAGTCAAGTGTGGGAGAATCAGTTGTATTTTTGTGGCACAAGTAAACACTTTCTTGAAATCCCTCTCATGTGACAGCAGCAAATAAATTTCTTCAAAACTACCTCTTGGAAACACAAGTTTCTGCTTTGTTTTGTCCCAATTCAGTCCTGGCTCTTGCTCGGCTTCTTTTGAAGTTTTGTAGAGTTTTCTTAATACTGCAACAGATGGTTTGCAATACGGAAAAACTTAAAAGAATGTCATCTTCAGTCAGTTGTTGTCAATTGAGGTCATCGTTATCTAAAGCCAATGGAGAATCCCCTTTGCTGTGGTGTTTCCAAGCACTGACTGGTGAGGGAAGGATGAGACACACAAGAGCTGAGGCCTCACCAGCTGCTATGTAATGGCCAGTGGTCTTTGGGGTGCAGATGGGAAGGGGCAGGTGAGCTGGAATGCACCTGGGATGCTGCAGGGGACAGCGAGGATGGGATGCCTGCCTTGAGACTTGCATTTAAATAGTCAGGTGTGTGCAGATCTGACAGAAGAAAATCTGGTGTCATCACTAAGGAGAAAGTAGAATAATTTGTATTTTATGTGAAGGCTTGTATCTGAAACGATTGCATTTGAAATGTACTTAAATAGTGGTCTTTCCTGGAGCTGGGACTATCATGACACGTTGCGGTAACATTGATATGCTAAACTCTTCAGTGTTCACATTGCTGTTGGCTTTGTAACAATAATGTGTACCAAAACGTGTTCCCGTTGGAAAAGATTTTTTCTTTCAATTGAAAGCATAGTGTTGGTTTCCAAAAGCTTTCAGTAGCAACACGGTAAACACTTCTTTAAACTGATTTTAAAAAGTAAAAGCCAATTTATTCAACCTTGCTAGAGCTCTTCTGAGAAATCTATGCTAAAATTAATAACTATTTTTCCCTAGTTGGATGTTGGTTTTCCCTGAAAATCTAGGATGAAAGAAGAGGGCATAGAACATAACTAACTCTCAGAACATGCCTTTATTTTTCTGCTATTGCTCCCCCAACCCCCATGTTTTCTATCACTATTTACTAGGCTTGTTTAAAAAGAGGTACAGCCCTATAAAGGGAAATAGGACCTTATAATTATTTTGCAAAAAAAAAATTATTCTGCAGAAAAAAAGTATTCTTCTGTTTCTTGTCAAAAGCTATTGACAGTAATGGTGGGGGACCTGAGGTGGCTCTCTGGTTTTACCCTGAACATGCAAAACTAGTAATGAGGAGGAAACTAAAAAAAGAGGAAAAAAAAGATAAAACTCAGGCCTCCAGGGAGCTGCTGCACAATTGAATACATGGTGCTAATGTTACAAAATACTGAATTAATTTTGTCCTATATTTCTTCTAAATTAATTTTAATTAAAATGTAATAGTTCATATGAGCAGCTTATAATTGCTTTTTTCCTAGTGAGGTTTGTACAGAATCATTCCAGCTGCTATCAGTAGAAGATGCATTGACTGCATCTGCATTAGCAATTTGGCTCTGAGCAGCAGTGTAGCTCTGCAGTGAGTCTCTTCTCATCTCCCATTGTCATCCCCACATACTTTTTGATCAGATCAAAAGTGTTGTCAGTGCCCATGAAGTAACTTCCTTTGGAGGACGTTAAACTACAGGTCTGCTCCAGGGATTCATTCAATGTGCTCGGACTCTATTGGAGACATGAAGATTTAAGTCAATGATAGAGTCTCAGGACAGCTTGTGACAGCCCATGTGTGGCAATGTTCTGCTTAGGGGCCTGGGCTAAATCTAGTTAGATATAAAACCTACAAATGACATGTCATGGACTTCTAGGGACCTCAGCTTCAAACGACTTTGACCTGGCGATCCCTGCTACTGCACTGCCTTACTTGCTGAGATGCACACGGTCATACTGCGTCCTAAACTGTGTAATGCCCAGAGGAATTAATTCTCTTTACAAATGAGTGATCTTCTGTGTTAAAATACATTGTGTTTTTTAGTGTACAGGTATATTGTTAACTGAAAGATAATTGTGTGCAGGTGTTATGTGTATCCTGCTCTTACCCCAGTCCAAGTTAGCACTTTTCCAAGGATGGGAGGATTTCATAGTATTTTCTGTCCCTAAGCAAATTACTTTCCTTTGTGGTGGTGATGCCTTAAGTGTTAGTAAAAAATAAGAAGCAGACACAGCAGTATAGGAAAAGGGTGTTACTTTGGTTTAATAAGATCTTGGTGTACACCCGTTGCAGTCTCAGGGTGTACTCTCGTATACAACTTCATGGACTTTACAAGTTAGCATATCTACTTAAAATTTTTTAATGAGTAACTTAACAAGTGAGGTTACTATCTTCTTATTCTCTCCCTTAAATGAAACTACAGCCTAGCTCAAAAACATGTTCCAGAATCCAGACTCTTCAAGGTTGCAGCCTGTAGTTTTGAGATAGTAGGAATGTTTTGTCTTCCCCCTTCAGAGACCCTTTAAACTAAACTAAATATCAGACTACAAAACTGTAAACATGCAGTACTAAGGATACAGGGTATAAGGGTAAGGGGTACAAGGAAGGAAAAAAGGTATAGGGAAAGGGTATAAAAATGTATAAAAAGGGTATAAAAGAGAGGACAAAAACAATCAGACATCAGTGGAAGTCATTTCCAAGTTACCATGCAATGGCCAAACTTTTTCTGTAGCTTGCTTGTAATTTAGTGTGTCAGATGCAGAGATCGAGTTGTGTCTTACTGTTCACTCTGCAAGTTTTGCTGCATTTGGTTTTAAGCATCCACCATTGCCTTTAGATGAATGTTAAGGTACTTAAACAATGATTCTTGCATGCATTTGTTGGCCCGTAGTTATATCTGGCAAAACACGTGCAGAAATCCATTTATGACTACAGACATATTTTGCTTTTCCCTTCTTCAGTGCTTGCCTGCTGGTGTCTTCAACCTGGCTGTGTAGGTATAAAGTGCATATAGGTGTATATAGGTGGAGAGTGGAACCGAATTAGTTTCTCAGATTAGCATCAGAGCCTGCATGATCAGCAGTAGTGATTTCTCTTAGTGACTAAGTGACAGCTCAGAGAAAGCAAGCAATTACAAGGTCAGTGAATGGAGGAATTTGGAAATCCACTCTAAAACGTAGGTGGCCTGAACTCCACAGCTTTCTTCCAGCTTTGCTCTCCATTTTTGTTTACAAGTTTCCCCCAGACTTCCTGTCCAAGCATTTTTCCTTTCAGCCTGCTCAAAAGTTTGGTGACAGCTGGCAGAAGCCACAGTCAGGCAATGATGCTTTTACTTAAAAATATTTTCCTAGTATCCATAGAAAGATACAGATGCTTCTTATATCTGAAAAATAACTTCCATTGTTTCCTGATCCAGTCCAGTGCCAACCAGGCTGTTGTAACTCACTGATGGTATGAAGCAGTTTTGCAGGTGCCTTCATGTTCATCAGTCTCTGCAGCCTGACAAATTCTAAGTGAAGTAATTACCCCCTTCCTTTTTTTTAGTTAAACAGGAGCTAGGACTTGGTATTTTTTCTGTTTGTTTTAGTGCTTATCCTTCAAATATCTGCTTTTCATAACAAGTTGTTTTGCCTCTGGAAAGTTAGCTGGAAAAAAAATCCTGGAAAATTAGCTCCTGTGCATTATAGAGGATATGCATATGTGGGTAAAATTCTGTCCCTTCTCTGCGCTACAGGTAATCTTCATCGCTGATCATGGGTGGGAAATCTACAATTTGCCCTGAAACCGAAAAGGTTACCTGAAATTTCAGCTATGCTAGTGGTATTTTTTCCCTCAAATCTAGAAAAACCACGAGCTTCTTGGAAAACTGAAATGCCCTTCAGTAACCACTAGTTGCTGACCACATACTTCAACTAGGATGACGAAGAATGTTGTTTGAAGTTTGTCTGCACCATGTTTGACTTCAGGTAGTGTAATTTCTTTTAGATAATGGTTAACTTGAAAAGGCTTTAAAAGCTTCATAAAAATCTTCTGCACTGAAATTATGAGGAAATGTCTCATAATTCTTGTATCTTCTTGAAAAATGGGTTTCAAGTCTCTAAATAATTCAATACAATCTTTATGATCATTCTTTCAGTCTGCTAGATCTGTGAGGCTGCAGAGAAGCAATGAAAGGGCCTTGCCCTGCATATGTCTACCTTGTAGCGCGTACTTAACTGGGGAAATAGATTGAGCATTATCTTACGCTCTGCTGGACTTCCAGCAGCTTTTTAAAGAATTGCCTTTTAAAATATTTTAAACTTGTGAGGAAACTGCTAATAAACATGACATTTACGCAATGCTGTTCTGCCTTCATTATGCTGAAAATGATGAAAAAGCTTTTCACTTCGTGTAAGACTGTTTGCCTTACATGAAGATTGCTTGCAGATTTATTCCATGGTACATGAGAGACCTTGAACTGTCCATTATGGAGTATTTATTAATGATCTTTCTCTATTTCTACCATATTTCTCATTTTGAGACAAGGGTGAGAAAGCAAAGGAGACCAGAACTCCCCTCTGTACAGCACTTAACAATCACAGAATGGTTTGTGTTGGAAGGGACCTTTAGAGATGGTCGAGTTCCAAACCCCTGCCATAGGCAAGGACACCTTCCACTAGACCAAGTTGTTCAACCCCACATCCAACATGTCCTTGAACACTTCTAGGAGTGGATTATCCACAGCATCTCTGGGCAACCTGTTCCAGTGCCTCACCATCCTAATAGTAAACAATTTATTTCTTATATCCAATAGAATTTACCCTCTTTTAGTTTAAATCATTACATCTTGTCCTTTCACTGCAGACCCTGGTACACTGGCTCTCCCAGTCTAGCTCATAAGCCCCTTTTATGTATTGAAAAGGTGAAATAAACTCTCCTTTATTTCTTTGTCATATTTCATACCAGTTATGGAAGTTGTCAGTTTAGTATTCTGCACTTGCTGTTTTCAATATTGATCTGTATCTTTTGCAGAGGTTATAAATTAAGGGTAAAAACTGTCAATCAAGTGTGACTGACAGGTTCTTGATTAATGAAGCCTAGTATTGAAATTGCAAGAAGGAGTACATCAGCTGTTGGCAGTATGGAGATGACTGAGGTTTACAGGATTTGTATGTAAAGATGCTTTTCACTGTTGTTTAAGATGACCATGAAAAGTGCCAAACTTAGTTTTTCGTTAGTACTGGTTGTAATAACTAGCACCATCACAGATCTTAAGAATGCTCTATATTTCGTGTAAGAATCTTGTGGATGACACCTGAAGGTTGTCTTAATCCAATCCCTAATCAAAATAGAATAAATTAGAGCAGGTTGTGCAGGAACTTTATCAGGGAAGTTTTTGACCATGACCTGTCTGCATCTCTCTTGCTGTGTTTGTTCGTTTCCATGGTACAAAATAAACAGACTTCACACCTGGTCCAAATTTTCTACATCCCAACTTATCTGTTGCCTTTTTTTCACCTCTGAAGAGCTTGGGTCAGTTTTCTCCTTGCCGCTGTGCTCGGTATCTGTAGACAGCAAAACCTTTTCCCTTTGCCTTCTCTTTTAAGGTGGAACAATCCCAGCTGATTCAGCACCTGCTTGTACATCATGTGCTCCAGCCCATGCACCCGGGTGGTTCTGCTCCAGGCTCAGTGGCACTGGGGTGTGCTGTTCCTGCAGTGGGGCTTGCAGCTGCTGGGTCGAGAGGAAGAAATACTTCCTTGACCTGCTGACAATGCTGCTGCTCCTCCTCCCAGGATATGGTAGGCCCTCTCTGCTGAGAAATGTACCTTGGTTGAGTGGGAGTGGTTGCCTTAGAGCAACCACTTGCCTTGTGTTTCTGATAGAGGATGGTTAATACTGCAATGTGGTAAATTAGCTAGTACCTTGAGATAATGTGGGGTCTTAGGCTGCAGTTTGGTGAAATATTTAGGTGTATATCTGTCACTCTGTCTGCAGTGAAACTCAGCTTTGTGCTCAAGTTCAAATTCTTCCCTTAAAATAAAAAAGTTGAAGCACTTTCCTAAGACATACTATTTTTAGTTACACACTGTCTTGCTGTGCTGTCTGTCAACTGTATATCCATTGATGGTGCTGTCCTGTTCTTAGGAAGCTGAAGTTAAAGCACTTTAACCTACAGTGATTTTTTGATTTTTCTTCTCTCTGGGTTTTGGAATCCAGCTGAGCTGTGCTAAAATTATATCAATTTCAAAGCAGGTTTTTATAATCTGTTTAAATGTGGACCTCATCTCTATTTTAACTTTTTTTCCTTTTTTTTTAATGACGCTCTTATGCTAACAACATCTGACTTTTTAAAAATGAGAGGAATTTTTTAGGCCCCTAGATAAATTGGGCTTTTTAAACATTTTTAAGGAGATGGTCTAAGCTAAATGTGTTATTAATAAAGCAAAAAATGAGGGTGGACAACTGATTGTATTCATAAATTCCCATGGAGACTTTCATTGACCTCCAGGCTCCTTTTTCAGTTCTACTAAATTTTCCTTTTCCCCCCTTCCCTCCTAGGAATAGGTCCCTGTGCATCATTCTTTTGAAAGGCAAGAAGTAAAATTATGTTCTTACTGTTAAACTACTGGCTTAGGGCAGAAATAAAGATACTTTATTTAGGAACAAGGGATAGAGGGGGTGAAATAATATCACTAAACCAAAATTTTTGGCAGAAACATATTGCAAAAAATGTAAGGTGTAGCACTGGGTCAGGCCGGCTAGGCCGAGGAGCCCAAAGGAGAGCCAAATAAAAGACCACACAGAGACAGCAGACGGAGAGGGCAAAAAGGGGAGAGGGCAGAACCCTCTGCCTTTATTTATATGTTTTTACAAATCACCGTGGATTGGAGGTAGAAATGACCACCTCTCAATTCCATTGGTCAAAGCATCAATCTATCATATTTCTCCACCCAGTATAGTAAATTGATAAACAACACAGACAATTAGCAAAACATAGATAGTTGTTAAGAAACCATGGCCATGTTTACAGCAGAAGTGTGAGAAAGTATTACAGTAAAGAGAAACACTGAGAAACTGCAAAACTCAGGACAACAGTAAGGCTTAAAGTGTGTTGTCCAGGAAATAAAATACAATAAATACAAAAAAATATCTATATAGGTGTTAATATAGTAACAGCTGGGAAGATAAGCTTGAGAGTAGATTACTGACTGGGAGGGAACTCTTGAGTCATCAGCTTTTTTAGTGCTCTTTTAATTGAAAAATAACAGCAACAGCAACACACACCGCAAAAAATAGCACTCCTGAAACTGCCCTGACTGCAGTTTTCTGTTAAGTCTCTTTCCTCAACTTAAAATGAAAGGAAGGACCTTCTAATTCCAGACTGCTAAATGCTCTGTCCTGCCCTTCACTACTTGATGAGACAGTGGGGTGGGAAGCTCTTCAGGCTGTTACAACACTTGGCTTATTTTGGTTGTGCCTGCGTAATGCTCCTACATCATCTTATCTTTCCTCCTCTGCTTTCTGCAGCTTTAAGTGAGGGTCACATACCTGTTTCCTATGTAAAGCAATTCTGAAGCAGCCCCTGAAAAGAAATGCTGATTTGCAGGCTGCAGGTGTGCACAAGTCTGCCTTAGTACCTGTTCCATTACTTCCAAGGTATGTTCCACAGCCTGAAAGAAATCACGTGATCCTTGCTTTTCTCTGTCCCCAGCCCAGTTTTCATATCAGTGAAACAGGAAAACCTGCCCCTCACTCATTCCCCTACTCCACAGGTCTGACAGTATCACGGTGAGGTCCCTTTTCCCCAGTGCAGGTTCTTGTTGGTCATTGTGGCCACTTCCCTCAGCTCTCTCTGGCATCATGTAAATGGCCACTCTGTTGTCTATTTTGTTTCTCTGGTTTTAAAGGACTTCGTTACAGCAGATTCTGTTTTCTATAGAGAAGAAGCCATACAGAGCCAAAATGTACTCCTGTTTTTTTTGCTTCCCTCCTTGCCACTGCTTCTTGTCCTATTCAGTGGTGTTATTAACTGCTGCTGCCTTTGTGCAAGTACTCAGTCATGTAGTTTTTCCATCACCAAAGCTTTATATCAAAGAATGTGGTATCAAAGAAAAGATTTTTTTCCTTTTACAGATAAAAGAAAATGTCTTTGTTTTCAGAACTCCCAAAGACCAACTCAACTTCCTGTCAAAACAAAAAAATCTATATTAGGGTTTCTTTTCACAATGTGTGGATTAAAAAGATCATTTGGAGAGAACATTTATTTGAAATCCAGGTTTCCTGAGCAGGCAAAAAAACCTTTCCAGTTCCCCTAGGCATGGAAAACCTCCTTGCACTACTTAAGTCTCTAGAATGTAAGTGGTTATGTCTCATTAGCCTTTATTTGCTTTCAGAGCAGGCTGTCTGGTTAGAATAGAACCATAGAATGGTTTGAGTTGGAAGGGACCTTAAAGATCATTTTGTTCCAACCCCTCTGCCATGGACAGGGAATCTTCCACTAGACCAGGTTGCTCAAAGTGCTATCCAACCTGGCCTTGCACATTTCCAGGGATGGAGCATCCACAGCTTCTCTGGGCAACCTGTTTCAGTGTCTCACCACCCTCACAGTAAAGTATTTCTTCCTAATACCTAATGTAAATCTCCCCCCTTTTAGTTTAAAACCGTTCCTCTTAGTCCTATCACTATCTTTTCATGCAAAAAATCTCTATCCCTCTTTTTTTGTAAGTTTTTAGCTACTGAAAGGTTGCAATAACATCTGCCCAGAGCTGTCTCTTCTCTAGGCTGAACAACCCCATTTCTCTTCTCCTGTCTTTGTGGGAGAGGTGCTCCAGCTCTCTGATCGTCTCTGTGTCTTCCTCCTCCTGCTCCTTTGGACCTGCTGTGCTTCAATGTTTGTCTTGTGCTGGGAACCCCAGAGCTAGACACAGCACTTCAGGGTGGTCTCATGAGGGTAGAGTAGAGGGGCAGAATCCCCTCCCTCTCCCGGCTGCCCACGCTGCTTTGGATGCAGCCCAGGACACAGCGGATGCAACCCAGGGCACCTTTGGCTTTCTGCGCTGTGTGCACATATTGCCAGGTCACGTCCAGCTCTTCATCCAGGAGAATCCCAAAGTCCTTCTTGGCAGAGCTGTTCCAAATGAGTGCTTTTTCCAGTCTGTATGCATACCATTGGGGTTTTTTTTGCTGTGGAAAGCTGAAAAGTGCTAAGACTCAGCTGCTAGGCAAGCTGACAGTCTTTTTTCCTTTTTGGCTGATGGGGATCTGTGCTGTAAAAAAAAAGGAAAAAAATCTCAGGCTTTCTCAAAGGGTTAACAAACTGTATGAGGTAGGAAGTTTCCTCTAGTGCTGGGAGTGGCTCTTCCATTGTTACTGGAAACATTATGAGATAGTAAGGAAGAACATGGTACTTAAGTAAAATTGTTCTATATCTTCACAGGATAATTAATGCAGCTTTGATCTTAAAGCTAATTCTATTTTCTTTTGGTTTGTAAAATTTTACAGAAAGGAAAAATGAATGAAGTTGATACTTTTAGAAAATAATCATGTAATAGACAAGGGGAGGAAAAGGGTGCTTGTTTTAGTATATTATTCATACATGGGAAATACAGCTAGCTCTAAGTGCTTTAGAGGAGAAGTCTTCGGTGAAGGAAGATTCTGCAGGAAGGTTCTGCAGATGATGCAGAGAAAGCTGGACTGGAAGCTGTCACTTTGTAAGGAAAGGAAAACCAGAAATGTTTCCCATGTTTGTCCTCTGTTATTGAGATCACCAGCCCAAACTTCCTTTTTTTGGTCCCTGCTGTAGACCTTGTTCCTTGACCTAGTTCCTTGACCTAGTTCCTTGAAGATTTATCTGAGTGGAAGAGAGGGTATTTGAGGAAGAAATACGCAGAAAACTAATCTGAATCTTCAGCTTAATTGATGCTAAACTGATGAGTGACTGTCTTGTTGCTTGGCTAAACATGCCTTTTTGGAAACAATCCTCTATGCAAGAGCACAAAATGCTGATAGGGGCCATATATGGTTTTAAGCTGTTCCTACAAGCTGTTACCTAGATTAGCTGGCAGAAGAATGTTTGAACCTGCAAATGACTTTGCCAGAGCCCAGTCTTTCACCATAGTTTCATGGCTGTGAAGTTTGTCCAGCTATTCTACTAATAATTTGAGGGATGGGGAATCACAAGGTTTCCAGGCACCAGATGTCTGCCTGCATTTGCTGTGGGATTTTTAGGTTGGCTTTATGTTTATCCTACAGTATTTTTATTTCCCTGGAAGTGAACGCAGTTCATTTTCAGGAGGAGATATTAACACTTCATTAATGCCCATTTTTCTGCTTTTTAGCTTTCATTACATAAACTCCTTTTAGAATAAGGTTTTTGTTGTGTAGCCTTTGAAAATTATCTCATCTTTTAGTTGGCCGTGGATCGTATCCAAGCTCCTAAGATTGCCATACAATCCATTTTGCTAATACAGATGAAAATCAAAATGCCTTACCAGGTGATTCATAATTTCCAAGCCTAACTTTTGGATTATACTAGTAACAAGGTTAATGGCTAAAATATAGCAAGCTGGCATTAAAAGTTTCAGATAACCAGTCATAAAAGGTAATGTTTGGAGAGCATCACTCACTTTCAGAAGTAATGTTTTGACAAGAATAGCTTCTCCTCCCATGTTTAGCTCAGTGCAAGCTAATAAGGTTTTTTTGGATGTGAAACTAAACTTCCAAACTCTATTTTTGCTTTTTGATTATAAGGATGAATATCTATTTTGGTAGACAGTTTAGATTAAGCTATGAAATATCTACTTGTATCACAGCAATCCACTTCGTGTATCACCAACTTCAGGTAATGTCACCTTCAGCAGTATCCTTGTTTTTCTATTGCTCTTTATCTCTTGTTGTCATTTTGCACAGAGCAAGCTCCAGCTGCCCTTTACTGTAGCATGTTTTGAACCCTTGTAAACATTGTGTTAAGGAAATTTACTTTAGTTAAAGTAATTATCAGAAACAACAGCACAAAAAGTCCAGCCGAATCTATTCTCATTAAATTCATCAAGGCATTAGGAGGTCTCATCATTCTGACTTCATTTTTGTTCATAGATTAGAAAAAGGAAAACAAACACTTAGTGTTTTCTCAAATTCAAATGAAGTGATTCTGATCCAGGAATATGACTAAATCTCTTAGATGAAAAGGAAACAACAACAATTAAGGCAGAAGTATCATTAACAAAAAAATTGACTTTTTGAAGACAAATACCTATTTTGTCCTTTGTAAAAATTGCCAAATATTTATATTTTTTTCTGTGATGTATGTTTAAATCATCTGTTTCCCTCTTGTGCTATGAGCAGTTGTTTTATTTTTTAAAGATGTAATGGTTTTATTGTTTAGTGCTATTTTAATCTGTTGTCATAACTAACAGCAAATGTCAACGTTATCAGAAACTATTGAAGTACCATTTTAGTTTTCAGAAGACTTATTTTCAGAAGAAAAATGTATTTAATTCCAAAAACTTGTTTTGGTTTTAATTTTTTCATTTAAACCCATTTTCTCTTCTTAAAATCCATATTATGCCTAGAGTTGTTTATTTTTAAGAACATGGGAACATACAAACTCAACAATATGTATGGAAGGATTGCTGATAAGAAAATGCAAATGTAGTATAGCTAGTTTCAGAGCTAGATAGTTTTAATAAAAAGTTTCCCACTCATCTTCTGTTTTATAACCAGTCACCTCACAGTCAAGGTCCTTTGGACTTTTTAGTTGAGTTTGTAAAGCTCCTGTAATATAGAGATTAGTAGTTTCTTTATTTCTTTCATTCCATTTATTGGTTTGTAAACCTGAAGGCTGTGAATTTTATGAAAGAAAATCCTTTAATTTTGTGTATGCCTATTGATATGTGGTGGTTGCCATGGTACATATTTGGAGTGAAACTTTTTAAACACTGACTTGAATCAGTATGATAATTTTTAGCATCATTTTTCTGATACAATTAATCAGATGTCTGAAAAATTCCAAGTACTTACTGAATTTAGCTGACTGGGTGTTCTATAGGTCTAAAGTGTAAAGTTCTGGCATAAAGGTCTAAACTTCACTATGTGGTCTTAGAATTTCTGCAGATGGACAGACTAGTTTGTGTGATGGAGCTTTGCTGAGAGTTCACAACTCCCTCAGAGTTGCAAACCATTGTCTGAGAACAGCTGCTTTAATTTCTCACTATTCATTTTAGTGCCTTCTTTCCAGTTGTTTTGTACAATGCTGTATTGTGAATAGTTTTATAAACTTCTATCAAATAGCTGAGTGGATCAGGAATTATTAAAAATCTTGCATCAGTTCCTTCGGACATCTCTGCCTCCTTTCCAAACAGTCCCTGCTGTAGAGATCCAGCTTATTCAATGAGCAGGAGCATTGCTGGTGGACTTCTAGATGTAGATTGTCTAAAATGTCCTTTGAAGATAAAGATAGATTTTTGACTAAGTTATGGACCTTATACAAAGTTTATGAAGAATAGGAGACCTCTCATAGGCATTCAGCTGCGTGGACTTAAAAGGGATGCTACAGAATCAGTTGCCAGATAAGGTTTGTAAGTCCAAAACCTCCATGCTCAGGTGTGATGCAGAGTATGAGAACCTTAGGCCTGTTTGTGAGTTAAACTTTGTGGGTACATTTATTAGTAAATCTTCTTTGTGAAATTTGAGCTCTGGACTACTCCTAGCTAGCAGCAAGTGGTGGCTTTGTTATTTTTTCACTGAGGAAATGCCACTTTGAGTATGGAACCCTTGTCAGCCCAGTGATGTCCTGTGTCTTGCCTGAGAATATCCTGCGAGATCTATGGGTTGACTTTATCTATCACTTGATTTTACGTGGAGACTTTTCGAGGTAATGATGTGGCTAAATGGCAGGACATGTGGCACTGTGTACTGTCTGAATGTTAGTGTTACTTGGAAACCAGCTAGACAATTTGTCAGGCTGTATCCTGCTATTAATATTAAATAAACAAAGTTAAATTATGATACATTTGAGATATGAATTAGAAATAACATCATTTTAAATGAAAATAACATTTTTTTAGGCAGGTCTGATTATCTTGCAATGAAGGAAATATTATCTAAACCCTTTTCTTGAGTCCAACTCTTGAAACTCTTCATAGCTTGCCAGCTTTCTGAAGCTGAAATTCTGCATGTAAATTGTTCTCCACTAACGGACTTGTATAGGGTTTTTTACTGAATCAATACTTTTAATATTTTCTGTATGTTCAGGAAAGACTTCAAAAATACAAAAATGTAGATCCTCTTCACCTGTCTCTTTTTTTTATTTTTCTTTGATGGGAACTATTTTGACTTATTCATATTGTGATTAGATGTTCTGAGTGAGTATACTAGATGTGACAAGATGTGTAAAACAGAATTTTTCACCAGACTATACCAGTGAAAAGCACTAAAAGCACTGCTCTGTGCAAAGAGAAGTTCAAGTAAATACAGGAGTCATGGATTTTAAAATTTTGCCTATTATCCCATAGCTTTCTGTATTACTTTTTTTTTTTAAATAGGATACTTTGAAAGTCTTAGAGAATAAAACTTTCTCCGTTAGCTAGAAATTTCAATTATTTTTTATTCATTGAGAAACTGTGTTCTGCATCTTAAATTCAACCTCATTCAGCCTCATTGCCATTGCTACCAAAGGTATGGAATAGATGTAATTAATTTCTGCTCCCTCTGCTGGCCTTCAAGCTGTGCAGAATAGATCTGAGCTGTACCTTCGAAGTACCCACACTTGCAACTGGTTTGTGGAAATTGGGTCTTTTGGGAACTAAGGAGAACACTTTATCTCCAATATCCAGGTCTGAGCAGTAAGTAATGGCATTTCTGAAATAACCTCTCAAAACAATGGAAGTTTTTAGAAAGGAAACAACAGTGATATTTTGTGATAACTCTTGAGTACATTCAGTTGCAGCCAATGTGCAATCTGTTAGTATGATATAAGGAAAGCTATATGTTTGACACCAGTAGTGGACACTGTACAAAAACGGTTTCAATTTTTTGCTTGGGCTTCCTAAAAATCCTCTTCCTAGTACAGTGCAGAAAAACAGAACTGAAATCACCAAATTGTTCAAAAATAATTTAAATAATCCAAGTTTGTTTGAAACTAAGGTGCAAAGTCTGCTATGCCTGGCAACATTGTCTTGATAGCAATCACTTAAGAACTATTATGTATTCTTTTGTTGTTGTCTTGTTTTTTTTTTTAAGCTGGACCTGTTGATCTGCAGAATGCTAGCATACCCTCCAACTCGAAGAGCCTTAATTGTGGGTTGTGGTCTGCAGATGTTTCAACAACTGTCAGGGATTAACACCGTCATGTATGTATTTCCCAATTGCTTCTTTTTATAAAGTATTAGAAAAAATCAATTAGACCATTAGCAGTTATAGTTGGTCTTCCAGACAAAGTCCGAAAGGTGAAAAATTGAGTGTGAGAGCTGGAATGCTGGTTTGAAATCCAGATGTTGATGTATTTGGGATCACAGAAAATTGGTACGAGAGGATGTTAGTATAGGGGTAAACATTTATAGAAACATGAGAATACAAACTATATTCTGAGAGATGCATTATTGTGTTAGGGTTTATGGTCAAAGCTGTGTTTGTCTGGACAAGAAAGCACATTTATGGTTTGAATTTGTGTGCAAATAGATCACAATAAGGTGAGAGACTAACCGTGTTGATGAGGTGGGACATTACTGTGAAGTGCTAAAGGATGCTGAGGGAAGAAACATTTCCTGCTTTTACATTGTTTCATTATGTGTATGAAGACAGTAAATGTGGAAGTGAAGAATGATGTATTGGGTTTTCTGACAAGCTGTCAGCTCACAAGAGGAGTAGCTCTTGACAAATGTGCAGTGTGCAAGACCTCGTGTAAGATGAAATTATTGTTGGGCCGCCCTACAGGACTAATCATAATGAATATGGTTGCCGTATTGTTTCAAGAGCAAGTATAAAATATGTTGCCATAACATTTTACAGAGAAAACTATGCCTAAGGGAGTATACTTCTTAGGATATTGTTAAAAGAAACAGCTAAAAGGATAAGGCTTTTAGTGGTATCAAGATCTACCGTATTAAATGTTAGAGTGAACACTACCATCTATCATACTGGAAGAAAAAGTCCCCCAGACTCAGTATTATTAAACTGCAAAGGAGGGAAATCTGTAACAGGTAAAGAAAGTAAAGTAGAAATTGTAAACCAGCGTGGGAAACACTTGAACACAAATCTGGTAAGTTATGTGTGAAAGCCAGAAGACAGGCACAGAAAGAGCTTCGGTAAATTCTTCAGACACATCAGAAACAAGAGACCTAATAGTCTTCATGCCCGGTAAGGATTGAGACATTGGGAGTACACTAGCAGAAGTGTTTAGCACCAAATCTCACAAAGACTCTTTTTGCATTTGTGTTAATTATAGAGGGTATATGAAGCTTTTTGCACTAGAGCTTACTTAAGATGTCTCAGGTAGTCTGCTTGACACTCAACTCTTAGGGGAAGAACTTCTAGAGCAAGCTGATTAAAATTAAAAAATACCAAATTAATAAGGGTACACTCAACAGGTCTGGATTACATACATAATCATTGAATTTGGAAATGTCGCAAAATATTCATGAAGCTACAGCTTAGAAAGTTTTATTTCTGTCTTTATGTAAATTAATTAAAACATCATAGAATCAAATAAGATGTGTGTTTATAAATATGAAATATGAACATGTACGCGTAGAATATAAAATAACAAAGAAGAGCCCACATGATTGTTGTAGGCAGATTATAGCTTGCTTGGATGTGAGTTCATGGTTGTGTTTGAACTGTAAATCCCACATGAATTAACCATTTTAAACAACCATGACAGCTGCAGCCAGAGTTTCTGGAAGAAATCATATAGTCACAAAAGTAAGTGAGAAGTCCTTTCAGGTAAATAACTATTTAAGACAGGGGGAAAAAAAGGATGAGAATAGAAGATCAGTTATCACAAACCAAGAAGAGACTCCTACAAGGATCTATATGAAGATCTGTGCTGCTTTAATAAATCTATGAAAGGGGCTAAACAACAAAATAACAGCTTGTATTCATACAGCATTCACAATATAAAGATCCCCCCAATCTGTGAACGCGAACAGTTATGGCAAGATAGTGCAAGGTAACAAATTAGTGGAATGGCAAGTGCATTAACTATACAATGTTATTCAATAATGCCTGCAGGAGGGAACTGGGTAACTAACATGCATGGCAGTCTTAAATTGTTGCTACTCAAAAAAGCGGGCTTACAATTGCATTATCATTCTGTACAAACATCGTGATGACATCCCTGGCCAATCTGGAATACTACAAACAGTTGCAGAGGTCCTTTCTTTTAATAAGAACAAACCAGGTTATGTGTGGGGAAAGAGATACCTGTGTTTGAACAGGATGATTAGAACTCTGCATCTTGGAAAAGAAATGAGGTCAGAAGAAATACAAGAGGTATATAAAGCTACTAATGTTATGGAGAGGATGGGGAGAGTATGATTATTCATCATTTTTTCTAACACGTTTTTGATGACTCCTAGCTCTTACCCAGCAGTAGGTTTAAAATAAGCATTTTTTCATGCAACACATAATTACGTATTGGAACTCGTTGCCACAGGATGCCAGATGTTACAGATGCCAAATGTAGAAATAAGTTTAGAAGTTAATTAGGGAAACTTACATAATAAACATTTTAATAATGTTATGAAATGTGGAGATGTGGTGTGCATGCAATCTCTGGCCAAGGACAGTCATTATCACAATTTGGTTCTTACTACTTTAGGATGCCTTATTAGGCTAGAACAAAAAATTGACAGTTCACAAGGTTTATGACACTGGTAGGTTGACTTTGTTTATTTCAAACTTACTATGTTTTAAAATTTCAAACTCATTTCTATGTAGGAGGTTTTACAAATAGTTTGGAATTGACCTAATTTGCTTGTGGATGCGTAGGAGGACAAAATTACAACTATAAAACATGGCTGAATCTTTAAAATAATAAAATGCCTATAATAAACACATGAAGGCACTGTTGTTAAAGGACTGGATTGTAAATCATTTGCAATATCCAGTCTTTTTTAATATTCCAGTATAACTAAGTTTTTAGTTATCAGGTATGCAAGACAAACATTCACCTGTGAAAGGACATTTTCTCAAATACAAGTAAGCAGCTGTCTGTTGATGGTTTGTGTACATAGAAATTGGTGATTGCCTTTTAATGCTGTAATTAGATGGTACCTTAAGGAGCTGTCATATTGTATTAACTCTCTAAGCACTAGTTTTCTCTTCATAATGTTTAGTTGTGTCATTCTGGGATTGCTGTTCCCTTGCAGCAGGAAAGCAGGCATTGGTGGTGGTTGGAGGGTCTAAGTATTGTGTGGATTTCTCTTCAGTGGTTTCTCAAAAACAGTCATGAAAAGTATTTTGACAGTTGATGTTCACTGTACCTCTGGTGCTACTGTAAATCCTTATTTATTGGCCCTTTTTAGGCCATAGAAGAGGCTGCTGACCCCAGCTTGCAGTTGCCTGGCTTTCTGTGGCAGGGAATTTAGCCTCTGGTTGCCCTCTGACCATTAACTTACCATGGCAGTATCCATGACGGGCCCTGACTTGTTCTAATCTTCTGGTTTGAGAGCCTCTGCTCTTTCTGTTACAAAATAATTTGTTTAATCTTATATTTTACTGGAAGAAAGTGAGACCATCAGAGTGAATTTGTGTGTGTCTGAAAAACCAATTTAAACCCCCATAATCAAATCACAAAGGGACATGAAAATATAAAGAAGAACGCAATTGTACAATGATTTAATACTTCCCCAATTTGTATGGGCTTTACTGAGTAACTCATCAATTTTAGAAAATAAAAGCTTGAATCAAAAATTATGAGTGTTAGAGAAATTTTGCAGGAGTCTAAAAATAGTCACTGAGTGTACCCAGCAGAAGAAGCGATGCTAAAAAGCAAAAATTACTTACAAGAAACACACAGAGATAACAATAAAAATATAGAGCTTACATGCTTAATAATTTAGTAATCTGGTATGAATTTTCTGCTTAAAAACTGGGTATCAGTACTGAAGCCAGTGAGAGCAACGAAGTCCATGTGTTTGGAGTTCTCTTGAGGATGGGGAAAGGAAAACTGGAAGGATTGCTGTAAGAATTGTTGAGGGCTGTGCTTAGCCCTTCTCATTGTGCAATAAACTGATCTGGTTTTGCACAGAAATAGTTTCATATCATATTTGAATCAGCCATGTATGTGTATAACATCCAGCCGTGAGGAACCAGAAGCTCCTCATGAACAGGATGTTACTGAATTGGTGAGAACAGTATGTGGAGCAACCTCTGCATTGAGGAGGTGGATCTAAAAGAGAAGCAAGATGTAAAAATAGGCTAAGGAGATTGTGACTGTCACAGGAACAAATTCTAGGTTGATAAATTTAGTCAGCAAAAGAATAAAGCTCAGCGACCTATTGCTTTGATTCCTTTTTTTCCCCCTAAGAACAAGGGTATCACTGCTGTTTGATGGAGTGCCTGACGCAGAACAAATGTTTCCTTGTCATGGCTTTTGCCAGCTTAACTGAGCTATTAAAGATAAAGCCATACAATTTTAGACAAGCATCTCTCACACTGGTGTGAGCAGGTCTGAAATGGTTTAACTTCTCAGTTTCTTATCATTCTAGTAGTTTCTCAGCTTGAAAGCGGAAGCCCAGATCTGGCTGACAGGAGACAGAGAAAGGCCTTATGAAGGAAGTTATATTCCAGGGGAGCAGTTACTACAAATTAGCTTTTAAGTAGTAATATATCCCAGAATTTGGTTAAATCAGTGATGTTAAGGTATTTTCAAGCCCAAAGTGGCCCATAGTTAAAACTTGGGGGAACAGGACCATTTTGAGGTAAAGCTTGAAATTAATTTTTCCTATCAGTTTCTTATTAAAAAAAAAAGTTAGAAAAAGGAAGAAGTCCCATTTTTGGGGAGTGGGAAGAAGAGGGGACTTGAAGGATTTGAACTTTTTCACATTGTGTAGTGAAAACCATCAATGGATGTTTTCTGTCTCTGCAAATGTTCCTGCAGGACTAGGACTTCTGAAAACATTTCTGGTAATGTGCAGCCTCCTGGGTAATGTGCCTCCAAACCATGGGGAAGAAAGATTTTGGAAAAAATCCCAAGTTATCTTGAATACTAGGTAGTAATTTAGCCATAATTGGAGGAAGTTCAGTATTGTCTTTTCAGAATTGCACGTAGGTGGTATGACCTGTGCTGGAGATTCTGCTGCTCTTCGAGAGGGTTTTTGTCTGTTCTCAAAGGCTGCTTGTACCCTCAAGACTATAAATCTGAGATAAGATTGAGGAGACGGCTGTATCATCTTGATTATTCTCACTCTTAAAAAACTTTAAATGAACTTGATGAAAGCCAAACAAAATACTTCGTTCTGCAGTTGAAACACTAAGTTTGACATGGTGCTAATTTTGTAAATTGCCATTATCTTTTTCATATTGAGTTAGAAAAGCTTTCTGCAACAGGAAAGTGGTATAATGTGTCAATAGGGAGAGCACATGGCCTTCAGCATTTTTGCTAAGCTATTTGCAAGTGTATATGATATGTTATTCTTATTTAATAAATTTTTTTTTTTTAATTTCTGAGATACCTTTACATCTCCTAAAAGTTAAACGAATCCACATATAAAATGTATCAGTATTTGGATTTGGCCCTCAGATGCTTTTGAGCTCTAATAGTCTTGTTTTTTTAATTTATGCAAGCAAACAAAAGAATAATTAAAAAAGGATGAAAAAAGAGCTGTCTTTTTTCAGCTGGCAAGAAATAGAGAGGGGAATAAAATACTATATGGAGAAGGAAAAAAGCTGAGAATAATGACAGAGGAAAAAGAAGTTGGATAAAAGAAGAGAAACACAAAAGAGGACAAGAAGAGGTTATGTAACAAGTGGAAATTGAAGGTTTGAAGATAAGAATATTAGAACAATTAATATGAAAAGTGAAAAAATACTGTACTGAATGTGAATGAGAGAATGAAAGAAAATAGGATTGGGACTGGGAAAGAAGCCAGGATACTTCTGGAGTTTAATAGAGGCTAGAGAGGAGTTTAATGGGCAAACTACATTTCCTGGCCAGTTTAATCGCCAGGTCTGTTGTGCAGCAATTGCAGAGCTGAAACCTGTGAGCACCTCGCTGTACCCTCAGAACCAAGTTCTTAGTACTTCTGCTTAACACGGATGTGCAACAGAATCCCCAGAGGGGTAGCGAGGGTCAAGACTCAGAAACTTGTCTTTAAATTCCAGTTTTTTAACTTGTTTGAAATGAAATACTGAATAGGGAACACAGGACAATATCTGACTGCAGATAAACTTTCCATTTTTTAAAATCATTGAATAAATACCTTCTTTTGTAAATTACAGCACAAGTGGTAGCAACCTTCTCTACTCTTTCAGCATCAGCAGCCATATAGAGATTTATAATTAATGACTGAATGTATTACAGGTTATGACAGATTTATAATGAATAAGCTGGTTGTTGAAATGAAGTTTTCCGAGAGTATTGGTTGTTCATTTGGATATTGGAAAATAGTTGTTGAGATCTGTAAACAAAAGTTCTACTGGCAAAAAGTAATGGTGATTCACAATTTTCTTGTGGTTTGTATTCAGGCATTGATTTTTAATGTGTGTAGGTTTCTATCGTCTTCTCTGGCTGTGCATTTTACAACAAAATCCAGAAAGTAGCATACTGTATTTTAAAAAAAACAACCAAACAGAAAACCCCAACAAACAAAACAAAGCCCCAAGCTGACACAATGCTAAATGTCATCCAAGTTGCACAGCAGTTACTGAAGGAGAGTATCTTGTATCGTACTCTTGATTTAAATTCAAATTGGGCACAGTAACTCCCAAGCAGACTGCCGTCTGGCATTTGTTTTTGGATGGCCAGTAACTTGTCGCCTCAGTTTTTACTGAGTACTCTCAGACCCACCTGGGCTTTGAGTCTGACTGAAGGAGGGACTATTACATTAATGTTCTTTCCAGATACAAACTTAGTAGTATTGTCAGGATAATTGAGAAGATTTGGTAATTGACAATTCTAATTTTCTCTGATGATTCCATAACATTAAGGCTACTGCCTGGTTAGGTTTTCATCCTTCAGTATTTTGTTGTGGGTAAACTGTCCAGTTTATATCTTTCTTTTAAATTTTGCATTTTCCTCTTAGGCTTTAGAAGATGTTTAATAAAACCAAAAGAAACTCTATGTTGCACACCCACTTGCTTTCAGATAATAATCCATTAGAGGTTTTTTAGTAGGTTTTCATAAATTCTTCCAATAACATTTATTTTGAGAAGTGACCCTTCATCTTACCATTTTAGCCTTCCTTCATATTGCAAGATGTTTTAGATGGTACTGTGTGCAGATGCATCCTGTAAAAAACTTAAGTAGTATGTAGATGCTTTTTATATAGACTGCAGATATTTCTGGACGAGCAACTAACAAGAAGTCTAATCTAGTCAAACACACTAGGTGAGGTGAGTCTCCTGTCACACCAACTGTCGCTGTTGTATGTGCTACACAGAAATAATGTGATTAACCTAAAACAGCTCTTGAAAGCAACAAATTGTAGTTAATAAGCAAAATGATTTCATATTATTCACTGTAAAACATTCTAAATGAGAGTTTATGGAAACTGCCTGTATTGGTTTCACAGTACTTGAAAAGGAAAATGAAACCCTATGTCAGGGCTTTTTGAAAGTTTTGCATGTTCAGCATAGACAGTGTAGTGTTATCACAGCTGAGCTCATTTCTTTTAAAGTAAAGAGTGCATTGAAAATAAAATATATTAAAAACCCCCCAGCTTAAAACATCTGATGGTCACTGAGTTGTACATATTGGACACAAGTTTATTGTGTAGAAACCATCTAATACAGTATTTTTTTTCAAGCCCTGGAACATTGATGATGATTATTATTACTAGGAAATTTTAATTATTTTCCCCCCAGTAAAATGGTAGATCTGAACTGAACAATTATTTTGTGAAAATCTGTCCATTAAGTTTGAAAAATTATCACACAACCTTTAGAGAGAAGAGGCGTCTTTGGAACTGTGGCCAAGGCCAAACTCAGATTTGGAGGCGAAAGCATGTCTTGAAGTACAGAGTATTAGGCTGGGCAGAAGCAGTTCTTGTCAGCAGTTGAGATGCTGGTTGTGTGGGTAGCAAGAAATGTGAAACTCCCTTTCATCACGTGCTCTCAGCAAGATCCCTGGCAGTATTTACAGCAGCTGCAAGTAGGCAGAGCCAATCTATCGCTCCTGTCGCTTTCTTAGGACGCCTTCCCGGATAACTGCTGCCCGAAGCCGGTGCGATCCCAGTGCCCCAGACCGCCTTTGATGCAGGGGTGGTGACACCAGGAGGGCACACGTAGGCCCCACCAGTGGGAGCTGGGTTTAGCATGGAGTGGGGGGGTGACAAAAGTTGTAGGAGACCCGAAGACAAAAGGAGGGACTCCAGGTGTGAGCACACTGTGGTTTATTCAACCACAATGGAATCCTCAGGGACCGGAGCCCCGAACAGCTCGAGACACGGGGTCTTAAGGTGAACAAACAGCCAATTAGGTGAGGGTACAGGGGAAGGGTTAGGGAGGGTCCAGGGTTACAGAGCCAGTAACTTGAGGAATGGGAAGGACAGTAGGATGAGCAAAGAGGGAAGAACAAATCATTAACTGAATAACGGAGAACTTACTAGACTTGGGGAGTATACAGAGATTAGACAACTGGGTATCCAATGGGGAGACTCGGAGGTGGGTTTGTTATAACTTGGGTTACACAACCGTGATGTCTGTTTCCCGGGGGAGTCCTCCAGCTCTGGGAATTCTCCACCAGAGCTCCTTTTCTTGGGTGGTACATTCTGGGGCCTTCAGGCCTTTATTATTAATACGTATCACCCCGACACCAATCCTTCGCCTCCCCATCAGTGCCGGTCAGGGAGGAACCCAACCACAGTTTCTCTGGACCCTGCTGTGATGTTCTTCCTTCTTCTCAGTCATAGTAAGTACTGATGTGGGAAAGGAATACCACCTAGTAAGGGGAGTGTGTCTTAGTAAGTCTGCGAGGAAGTGGCTGAAACGTAAATCTGTTGATGACAGGATGCCAATAGCTTTATCTTTGAATTAAAACCAAACAAGCCAACACAAGATCAGCTGGTTAAGGAACGCTGCAGCAGGTCTGAGAAAAAAGAAATAGCCCTTTGCTCCACAGGCAGGATGCAGATGTAGGTAGTAGTGACTTGGTATTCAGAGTCACAGAGAGGGATAGGGAGAGAAAATAGCTGGGTCATCCTGCTGGGCATCTGATATGGCTCTATACCTGTACAAGAGCTATGAGGCGTAGTTAGGCCTTAGCCTTTATTCTGGTTTTGGACTTAGCAGCAAACTGCAAGACTGAGTGACCTAGATGGATGTAGGCCCCAGAAGGCAGTTCAGTAAACTTGAACATTCTTAAGGAGTTATATTGCTAAAGTTTATGTATCATTTGCTGTTTTAAAGGTAACTCCCATGCTTTAGAATTTTTGTTTAAAATTTGAAGTGCTTTTCTTAAATATTCTTGTGTGCACTTGTTGAGTAGCGTACAAAACCCTGAACAACTTAGGGGTTTAATAAATTAGATCCAAAGGCTGTAATTTATCTGTTGATATAATTGTGAGAGAATAGTTAAAGAGTAAGAAAATGTATCTGTATTAAAAACAAGTCACCTGTGTGTCAGCGTTGCTAGCACTAAATCCACACTGTGAAATTTCCACTTTAAAATAAGAAAGCAAGCAAGCAAGCTGTTTGCTCCTGTTGGTTGACCTGGTAGTTTAAAAGTAAATTTATCTGAGTCAGTTTAAAAGTATAGATTTGTAATTCACAATAAAACAAAGAAATAAAACTTGAAATTTGGGTTATTTGGCCATTTCCATACACCAATCTTCAGCAGTCCCTTTCAGGCTGAAGCTTTTCACTGCTAATGCCATTTCTCTGTGCATTTTGTGTTCTTACTCCTTTTGAAATAGAAAAGGAAAATCACAGCTTTATGCCACTTAAAAGAAAAAATGATGCAAAACAATGCAGTGAATCACAATGGAGTAGTTAACTAGACTAAAGCTATAAAATACACGTCCTATTTAACCTGCTTGTCTTGTTGATCAGACTAACCAGAGTTTTTGGAAGATGGTTTTTACCGGTACATCCTTGTCCTAACTGTTGGAGATCAAAAGATAGATAATTCAGATATAAAAGTTTTGAAGGCTTGAGTATCGGAAGATCAAGTAAGTATTTCAAGATGCTATGTAAGGGACTAATGGGATGAAATCAAGTAAAATCTAGAATGATTATCGCAACATAGTTCCATGCTTAGAGGTACTAGAGTGAGTGTCTCAAGGGAAAGAGAAAGCAATCATAATTTCTAATTGCTTAAACTGTTGCAACAATAGAGAAGGTATTAGAAATAGCGTATTTGGGGGGGTTGATGTTGAAATTAGTAGACATGCAATAGCAGGTTAATGTAAATTTAAAAGTGAAAACTAATATCCTTTAAATTAAACTTTTATATCCCATGTCTTCTGATAATTCCCATAATCTATCCATTTATTGTTAAAAAAGTAGGAAACCAAACACAGCCCCCACCTAAAACCTCAAAGTTGTTGGGGATTTTTTCTCCAGAGTTCTAACAAGTCTGTGGGAGGTAATAATATTTCAAGAATGATTTTGAAACATTTTCATGAAAGAGTAAAATCCTTTTGTGATAACTTATTTCTTTTTAATAGTCACTTTTATACTGCACTTGCTCAAAGCATATTTTACAGATGTCTTGAAAATAGACAAAAGAATGTGAGACTGGATTATTATCAGCAAAATTTCATATGTTTCACAAGGGAAAATTGGAGTAGGGATATACTGGACTGCTAATTAAAACTTCTGCTTGCTTTCTTATGCCCCTTTCTCACTTAAAACTTGAATCTTTCAGTCAGTTATAAATGGAAGAGGCTTATTTTTAGGAGAAAAAGGGAGAGCCCAGTTAGAAGCCAGGGGAGAAATCAAAATCACAAAAAACCAAACAGTTAAGACAATTTGGGCTTTCTTACTGTACTCCCTCTTCTTACTTCCTCAGTTATATAATTTCTGTTGTATGTTTATAGACTGGGGAAGGAGAACAGAAAATGAGCAGTTAAACTTTAATGTTTTCAACTTCAGGTGTTTAAATAATAGATTTAAATGAAAGTACTGAAGTTGGTTCTTGAAAACAAAAGCTGACAAAAGTTAAAGCCTTCTGTTAGTAAAGGAATACTTATTGCCCCTGCATGTTGGTGAGAGAGGGGAGCAGGTGAAAGTACTGAAAAAGGCAGTGAAGGACATATTGGCACTGTAAGGAACATGTTGGCATGTAAGGAATCAGGGAAGATCTCACTAAACCTTGGACCAATTTGGCTATTTTTAAACAAACTTTTGAATGTAGCCTTTTAAAACCTCCTTCTGTCCTACATTTGAGACCCTAACAAAATGTGAGAACTGTAACCACAATTTAATACAGATGCCAGGTGAGTTTGGTACAGATGAGATACAAACTAAAAGACATCTTAGCACTACATTGAGCCAGCAGCTCTGTCCCATTTGCACAGGAATGAGGGAAGAAAGGGGAGCTTATCAGAATGAAAAGTGTAAATTATGCTTGTTAGCAATGGCATGTTCCAGGAATTTTAGATTTTTCAACCGTCTTAATGTTTGAGAACCAAGTTTAAATTTTGCTTTGGATTGTGACACATGTCTATAATGTCACTAATTTACAGTGGAAATAAAAGACAGGATACAGCTCATATTTTTTTCTGGTGCATGTAGGAATGGAGAATGACTTATTAGTGAAATAGAACAGCTCTCAAGGGAAAAATGTACTCACTGTAAGTAATCTCTTTTCTATTTCATATAATAGTAGAGAAATAATAACTGTGTTAACACATTTATAGTTTGAATATTATCAAATACATTACAGTAGTCTTCTCTATCTTGTATGCTTTATTAGAGTTTTGAGTAAGTAAAATTAGTGAGGCTTAGCTTGTGTTTTTCAGGGTATATAGTCCTATTTTAAATGCTTATATCTTACTGCAAACCCCAGTTTTTTATGATTCTTGTCACATTGTGGTAAACTAACTCAAGCACTGCCGTAATTCTGAACACAGACAGAATCAGGATATGTCATAGTAAAAAAACTCCATATATTTATATATAGGTAGATAGATATATATGTTTAAAACTCAATTGACTGCACTGAGACTGCACAGGTATTTGTATCTCACTATTTATTGATTTATCATATTTGTTAACTTAAAATGGCTGGAAAATAATTTAAACAAATGCCCATATTGCCAAATTCCTTCTCTCCTGCAAACTCTGGTCTGGTCGCCTCCTCTTTACGCACCTCTGAAGAAGATTCTGCTGCCCTGCTGTGTTCAGTTATGCCTGAGCAGCTCCAGTGACTTTTCCTTGCATAGATGTAAGTGATGCCACCATCTCTGCAAACCCTTCAATGCAGAAATGCATAGGCAGTAATTATGAGTAAGCAGTTTGAGATTGTGAACTTCTGTCCAGTTTTGGAAATCTCAGTTCTCGTAATAGTGTAATATGCTACTGCAGGCAGCTGGTCTTGGAGGAAGACTAGGCAATGGTAGGGAGGAAATGAAAAAAAGGAAGTACAGAAAGAAGAAGAAAAACGCATCAGCTGGGATGGACAGTGCTTTAAAATGTCCTGTAAAGCTACTGTTGGAAAAAGAAATGAATTCCATAGTTGGCTTGGCTCGGCTCCATTCCCCATCCTCTCAGCAGAATCTAAGAGCCCTGTCTAGGTTTTTGTCTTTTGAAAACTGAACAAGTAACTCTTGGTCATCTGTGACAATACTTGAGTCCTCATTTCTGCTGTGTCTTACACAACCATATGCTGAAGCAAATGGTTGTGTAAAGAAAGAGATGATATTGTATGACTTTTTTTTCTTTTGCAGGTTACTCTAAAAGCTGTGTTTGTTCTATTGACCATATAGTAAAAGAATTTTCTTTTGTTTTTCTGAGGGAATGTTATTCCTGAAACTTACTCATCTGAGGGACAAATGAAGCCAGTTGATTCCTACAAAGAACATGTTATCTTGGCTCCAGTCCTTCTTACAATGACTTTTAAAACCCTGCACTATATGCTTGCAAGAAACTTTAAGCACATTTTCTAACTCAGGCAATTTACTGCTCTTAAGTGACGCATTTTAGCTTCCTGCAGTGTGCATATTACAATAGTACTCACACAGAGATACGATTTCATACTTCTGAGTTTTTCTAACTCGGACAAGAGACTCATCTGGACTATTACCTTGGAAAAAAAATTGTACTTCAGCTGCTGTACAGCTCTTGATCTCCCTGAGTCTCAGTGTTCAAAATGGTTTGTGCAGGGTCATGCAGAGTGGCTAGAGCTTTATGACTGTCATTGGCCTGGGCAGCTCACAATCTGTTTTTCATCTTCTCTTGCAGTATCAAACCTGATGTTTTCAATAAATCGACTTTTGGTTTTTGCTAATAACATAATCTTGCAGTGATTCCATGCTTGCTACACAGTAAGCCATTGTGGACAGGAGTATTGAAGTATATTTGCCATACACCTTTTGAAATTTATTTTTTTAGCGTCTCCTAGGTTCTGTGCATTAGCTTATTGTTTCTTGTTCTCTCTAAATAAAGTTATGAAGAACTTATAAGCAACCACTGTTTATGACACCTCTCTAAACTAGATGTTCTCTGTAGAGAATCCATTTGGGGATTTATTCTGGTTTCATAAAAGACATTTTCCTTTCCTAACAGCAAAATTCTCTGCCTGGAACAAATTAACTGCCATTCAAGGACTAATCTCTTCCTCCATGGCAGAAATTTCTTCCTCTGTGGCACTGCTCTTCAGACTGACTGCTGCAGTCGCAGATGCTCCCCAGAGGTTTCAGACCAGAATGACATCTGCTGCTTTGAGTCACAACTTCATCCTATCTGGTGGGGTTTCAGTGTTCATTAGACTAATTAATGATTAAGTACAGCAATATAACATGGCTTGGTGGTTTTGTTGTGTCACTCAGCTTTCTCAAAAATTCAAAGTATCATCTATTTTATGAATATTTGGTTTTGTGCAAGATTTTAAACAAGCAGCTTTCTCCTGTTGGCACTAAAGTCAGAAAAAGCATGCTGCTGTCTTGTACGATCTTGCTTGAGCTGCACGGAGGAATCTAAGCCCAGCAAAACCTGTATTTGTGGAAGGAAATGGACAGGCAGAAACCTCTTTGAGATCTTCACCTATGTGAAATTAGAGGTATGATGAAGAGAGAGGAGCAAAAAGGGGAGAATGGGCACAAATGTAATGCTAAAATTTATTTGCTGTCCTCAGTAAAGCAGAACAACACATAGCACTGAATCTGCTGCTGCTTCATTGTGGCCCTGTGGTTTTTCCTCGGAACAGATTACCCACCTCTGCTTAGGTACCTATACTGTTTTCCCAGGTTTTTAAGAAAAGGTGCTTTGTAATTCTTTTCAGGATAAAATTGCCTAATGATATTTTGTGCATAATTAATTATTGTTTATATGTATTATTAATCTAATAACTGATGTGATGAGGGGATTGAGTGTACTCTCAGTAAATTCACAAATGTCAGGTAGGGTGAGGATATTATCTGCTGGAGGGTGGGAAGGCTCTGAAGAGGTTCAGGCTGGACATCAGCAGGATTACATACAGTAACCTTCGTGTCCACTGTATATCTGAGTCAAATGGAACCCATTGATGTAGTATGGCACTGTCTTCATTGAAGAAATCAGGGTGATCACAGTGATGACTGATATCAAGGGCACAGATTAACTAGCTTTTGAAGAAGAATGAACATTGTGTGACGAGGTGGTGAGAAGGCATAGAGCAAATATTTATCTATCCATCAGCTTTTGACCCTGCAGTTTTCTAAACCCGTGTTTTCTGTCCATCATATTTAAAGTCTGACTTATGTGGGAGAGCATGACCATTGCTTTAGGAGATGCTACCTTACCTGTGGGATCAGGTTTCCCCAGCAGTATTAAGAAAGGCTTCTGGTTTCTAATCCTCTGGCAATATATCAGCCACCAAAGGGCAATGTGTCAAATAACAGTTGCCATAAAGGCTACTTGCCCAACAAAGATAACTTTTTTGTGAATTATGCAGTAATTCATTTGATGTTCTTGTGATACAACTATTGAGGAATATTTCTTCCATGACATATCTGCAGATATATGTTGTCTCTGTTTTTTTCCCATGCCTCCCCATGTGAGAACATGACTAGCAAAAGCTAAGTCTGTCAGTATTCCTTCTTCAGAAGCTACCTTTGTATCACACACTTTTGCCTCTTCTCAAAACTGTGTAAGTTCGGTTTTTCTCTTGTCTCCTGTTATGTGGCACTCTTTATGCCTGTAATAGATGCTGACAACTCCCAGCTCAACAGTTATTTCCATCAAATGCAGACTGTTACGTCACTCAGATTTCTGAGTGCCAGTCTGAGATAAGGACTTGAATGAAAAGGCAGCTGGCATAAGGTTTGTGTCTGGAGAAAATGTTACTGTGTCTGGTAAAGGCAGCAACAGCATCTAAAGCAAGAGCAGCGTATCAGCCTTAACCTTCAAGGGTTGCCCAAATCTCCAGTGCACAAGGACAAAGCACATATCCTTTTGGCTTCTCTCAGTATTCCTAATAAAAATTGTTATGAGAAGGTGAGAGGTGGTGCTTGATTCTTTCCAACATGATGATGCCATGATGATCCAAGCTTTCAGCACTCCGAACTAGGCTGCTCCAGTGTATTTTGATTAAGAACAAAAGTTTTGGCTTATTCACCA